>DWAV01001751.1:0-12692 GCA_018231305.1 Noctuana lactifera | reverse complement strand
AGGCAAATTATGATATTGACAGTGGTGCAAATTATGATATTGACAGGCAAATTATGATATTGACAGTGGTGCAAATTATGATATTGACAGGCAAATTATGATATTGACAGTGGTGCAAATTCGACGACGACGTGGTGTCTCGCTGCACCAAGCAGGAAGCCATCGAGTACAACTTCGGCGGGAAGGAGGACGCGCCGTATCTAGCGAGAAAAGCCACCAGCGCTTACATGCTTATATATATACAGTAAGACAAGATCCTTAAGTTGACAACTCACTATGATTTTTCATACATACAAACTTTACATGTATAAATAGCAACACTGAAACTATTTTCAAAAATTGATGCCCACCCTCGCATTTGATATATTTTATGAAGACTTTTTAAATTTTTAACCAAGTAGATATCTATAAGTTAAGGTGTTTAAACATATATAGAAATATAGTGAATAATTTAATTATTAATCCTTATTGCAAGGCTCATAATTTAATACATAGTGGTCACTGAAAACGTTTGCCAAAGATTAACAAAGCACATTTGAGTTACCGCAAGTACGTCAACGTTAAGTCCGGCCCCGGCTTACGGAAGCAAATCGTATGCTAAACCGTTGTGTCTGAAACCACACTAAAATGAGATTTTGATAACTACCTACTGAGCCAATTGGACACAGTCATGTTTAGGCTGTTACTGCTACTCTATTATAGTGCAATAATAGTGACCATCGACATGAATAGTGACCAATAAAGTAAAGGAAATATTTTACGGTTGGACAGTCTCCAAGCTATATATACCCCGCTTTTTAAAATTAGAGCACTTTGACATTTCGAGTGTTGCAAGGTTGCAAGCTTTACGCATTCGATGGGAAAATTACTGTAAGCAAAATAGGTCTTTGAAAATGAAACAGTGATGGAAGCGAAGCAGTTCTGTTGCTATAATGGTCGATTTCAACACGACTTAATGATTCGTATCACTTTCTTTCTATTCTTTCAGAACATCGCAACTAAAGTACGTGTTGCAGGACGTAACGGAAAATGATATACCTACCGATCTTTACGAGCGCATCAACGAGGAGATGCGATACGAGATGGTAAGAACATGTAAATATCAATCTTATCCGCTTCGAAATACAGTTCAAATTTATATTCGTGTTACTTATGCTCTTACGTATTGCAGGCGGCAGAAAAACCAGGTGCAGGAAATATAGATCTGACACGTCAGTAAGCTCTGCGAAGTACTATTCGAAGATATTCAGCGCGTTGAAACAATTCTTCACTTTTCAGGCCATAGCTGGCTCTAAATACAAGGGAAGGTAGTCTAATACGGAACCGCTATAACAATAGAGTAACTTTGACACTTAAAAATCTTAAAATCACTTTGGTATTGCTGCCGATGGCGATTTGCTGGTTTTTAAATTGATTGAGTGTTTAATATTAAATAGATTTTACTTTGTGTATATTTTATTGTAATATTTATGTACCTTTGTTAATAAAATTTGTTGAAACACATTATTTGTTTGCTTTGAGTGTGAGTGAATTTAGTTTCGAAGAGGAATAATTAATTAGGTTGATGTTTAGTTAAGAAGTCTACTGGATCAGGGTTACCATGGAACCTGGTACTTAGGCAAATCTAAAAGCGCAAACTGTACGAAGTCAGCATAAAGCTATGTTGCCGTCTAAAAAATGGCTTCATCCCCTCTAACCATAAATCTCCGGTGAAAACGCGATAAATTTGGCTCCAATTACGGATAGCACAAATCCTTTACCGGGACAAAACCATACGGATTTACTAAACGCCAACGTCCGAATGAATGAACAACGTGCGTTTAGATATTAATTGGGTTCAGTCATTCATTCTTACGTCATTGGCCGGAATCTTTTTATTTCTCACTACTAGACACGTGTATTCTATAATACCACTTTTCATCTTTTCACTCAGTTCCCCGCTACGAAGCCTCAATACGAATATACCTTCGCGCCATCCTTAATTATTTATTTACAACATAAAAAACTGGTTAAAAGGTGGACTTAATGCTAAAAGCATTTTCTACCAGCCAACCTTTGAGCTTAGCCGAAAGGCGTAGGCGGCATAAATAAGCATGAAGATAGAAAGAGAGTATAGGTCCTTCAAACTTTATAGTAAAGAGGCATATTGTCGTGAAATCCGAATCACAAAAATGATAAAATACCTACGTCTGAGCAGCTTAGTAAAATTAAGTGGTAAAAGTGATGATCTATTTATAGAAAACTTTTTAAATAGATTCTTAGGTGCAACATACAGAACAGGAGATACCTATCTATAGGGAAAGGCTAAGTCTTTATTCACTGATCTGTGATAAGTCTGATTTCCAAATTGATAATAGGTAATAACGATTACTCAGCCTCTGTCCCAATTTTGCTAATTTTTGGAGCAGTACCTACGTTCCAAATTGTTTAATATTGAAGAATCAAACGAAGCGTAACAAAAAGCCGCCTAACGAACTGGCGGCAAAATGTAGTACAATTTCGACGTATCCCGTACAAACGTTTCTGCATTTTACTTTTTTCTCCCACAACACGAGTAGTTTTCTCGACGGATATCTAACTAGGTACCTTAATACGAGTATGCCTAAAATTGCCTTCAACTCTTTTTTATGTCTCACTGCTGGGCACGGGTCTCTCCCCACAACCGGGGAATGCCTGGAGCATACTCCACCACGCTGCTCCAATGCGGATGGGTGGAGAGTTTAATAACATCCTCCTTTTACGTTGAGGTTAGACAGCAAAGTCTTATTTTCTAATGGCTTTAAATAATGCATTTCCTATAATTCTAATCGTGCCCCAATAATCTATACTAATATTATAAAGAGGAAAGATTTCATTGTTAGTTGGAAACTACTGGGCCGATTTGAAAAATTCTTTTTCTATATGATAGCTACATTCATGAGGAAGGTTATAGGCTATCAAGCATTAGGTACGCTACTATTCTTAACGCGGGTGATACTGCGTGGCAGAGCTAGTTAGTAATAATCACAAAACGTAAGTTAAGTTTGTTTCATTTTAATTACTTTGCATCCTTACAAGTAATTTTCTTTCCATTAATTCCCAAAGGCTCGTCCGTATAAAAGAATATTCATCACAGTACCGACCACAAAAATATCTTCTCACAAATGAGCACACTCGAAAGAAGAGGCGGCTCACAAAATCCGAATAATAAGAGCCGAGAACGGCATATCTTCGCTAATTAATCCTGAAGCCCTACTATTAATTAGGAGACTTTTTCTTCGTCGCCAGGATTAAGCCGACGAGTCCCGGTAATTGCTAGCTCGCCAACCGAAGCTCCAACTATTTTTATTTAAAAGTCCGGCGGCGGGTTAAATGAAATATAAACTTTTTGCGGAATCGGCGAATTATAACGATCTTTTAGACCCTTGTTACACTCGTGTCGTGTGAGATACATGTTTATTATTGAAAATAATTAGTCAGGACCCATTTTGTGAGTTTGAGTCTTATAAATTGATATACCGTAATATACAAATAATGTGATTTAGGCCATCAATTACAAAAAGTTGACAAAAAAAATTACATAATAAAAGATGAAAAAATGCGTCTAACTTCTGTGCTTCGGAGGGCAAATTAAGCCGTCGAAATCAATCCCGCAGAGCCCTTTAGGCAGTTTGACAACATCCGATTAGCCACTACCCCGCATTGGAGCAGCTTGGTGGAGTGTGCTCCACGCCTTCCCAGGTTGTGAGGAAAGACCCATAACTAGCAGTGGGTCATAAAAAAAGGTTGCAGGCAACCCAACAAGACATGTTTACTTCTTCGTCAATATAAAAAAATCGTAGCACATCATATACGAGGGGGACAAGTCATTGGCGTATGGTAAAGTTTATAAAAAATATTAGTCCTCGTCTCGTAGCTACTCCCGTCAGTTTTTATATTGGATATGAAGAGCAGTGTTTCAGATCTTTAGTCACTATACGTATTTGTACTATAATTATAGTATGCGTTAACTACACTATAACGGCGCTGGACGTTGGATCTTGTTTTAAAAAAGTTTAATTAAACCACTACAAACGGTCCACAAACTCAGTAATGATTTCTCGCGTGTAGGTAAACAATTGCAGTTAAAGCAGATGTTTGCTGATCTAATGGCATTTTCAATTTGCATTCAAATTCGGAATGCCTGAACCGGCATTGCTGAGCGCGGGCTGAATGCCGAGCGAGTGCTTGCCGGCGCTGCTGCCCGAATCGGATTATCACTAACGACTCGCATTCAATGTAGCCGCCGAACCCGCATTCTGCCCGCGTGTATCCTCAATGCTTGCTGATAAACTGCTCGTTGATAGTTTGAACTTTGATATGTTACCAAGTTAGTTTGTGGAGTAGGTTAGTTTTTATTGAATTATAGTCTCAAAAGCATAATGTACCTGTATAGTACCCGAGTCTCCTGACTTGTCTTTAACTAAGGAACAAAAACATCCGAATATGCTTAAATTATATTTATTGCATACCTACACTAGTTTATCTCCGCGACTTCGTCCGCATTTACTTTAATCGGGCCTTAAATATCAAAAATATAGTAGATTGAACCAAGGAATCATGTTGTCCCATACATACTTTGCCTCCGTATTTGACCCTTTCTTATCGGACCTAAGTCATACAAAGAACACTCTCCAAGTTTCAGGTCTCTACGATCACGCTGGTGTATAAGCTGTGCGTTGATTCATTGTGAGTTTATTCATGTACGTTGATGCATTTTATACGTATAGGTACCTACATAGATAGATAGTAAACCTTAATACCTAATTGTAGTAGAATGTTAAATTATATTTTAATTTTTTTTAATTAGTATACGTAAGCACGGGATCGATCTCATAATTGAAATAATTTAGCATGAGCTTCATTCAAAGCAATGCAATCTGTCCTAGCAATTTGCTCCGACCGACGCAGTGGTCTCCCATTTCCACGTCTCCCCATCCATACAATCTTAAATATTGTACGCGAACAAAGCGTTCTTAGCGAGCGGACAGTTTGAAACAATGGAATCCGAATATTTAAAATGAGATCGCACTCATTGCACAGACGCTGCAGTGTTAATTAGTGGTAGATACATGAGCGTACCTAGGTAGAGACAGCCTCCTCCCCTGGGGTTATCATGTTCAAACATATTAGGTATTATTATCGATATGGGGCATTCTTACATTGGGGCCAAACCTGGGTCAAAACTTGGTATCTGCGTCCCTCTCTACCTATACTTGTAAACCTATCTATAAATGTGTTTTTTTTTTATTCTGGCTCGTCGGAAATGTCGAAATGGCTACTAACAGAAAGCGGCGACGATTAATTATTTCTTAATCTCCGGCTAAGCAAATTACTGTTTCGATTCAACTACATCGTACGATCGTACCTTCGTTTTTTTAAGCGACTTCAAAAGAAGAGCAGGTTCCCAATTCGACTGTATATTTTTTTATGTTTGTTACTTTTGACTGGGTGAACCGATTTTGATGATTATTTTTTTATTTGAAAGCGGGTGCTTTCCGTGTGGTCCCAATTTGGTCCAATGCTGACAATGGCATTCATGAGAAAACTATTGAAGTCGGTTTTTTTGGCAATAATTTTTCAAATAATGTCATTAGGACGAGGAGTGGGGCCCCAACCGTAATAAGTATTATTACTCTTTCGTAAATTTATATAAAAACTTGTTCTATTTTTAATTCCTTATAATTTATTCCTTTTAAATACTTCCAATCGAGCATGAGCGCGAATTAGCGCGCATAGCAACGCTGGTAGTGTGGATCGCACGCGATCTCACTGAAGCAACGTCGGCCGCGGTCAGTATTCGGATGGGTGACCGCTTGTGGGGAGAGACCCGTGTCCAGCAGTGGGACATAAAAAAAAGGGTTGAAGGCAAATACTTCCAATGACCTACCTCCACATTAATTTTGAAGGTTGTTGTTTGAACGTTCAAGAAAACCTGGAATATGAACAATTTGATAAGTGAGTGACTCCTGATATTCATTACGCTATAATGATAATAATGACATGTAATGTATCGTCATAAGATAACAATTTAACAAATAATACCAATATACATTAGCGAATTACATCTAAGTAGGTAACTCAGTCTGTGGAAGCGTGAGTCATAAAACAGAACGGAACAGACACAGCTATAGATGTGACGTAATAATTTCAAATCGTAACCAAACATTCATGACTAACTGTTAAGGCTCGTTAGCTCAGCGGTGAGAGCGCCCATTTAATTTCATTATAGAGGTGGTCGGGGGTTCAAATCCCTCACGAGCCCATCCAAGATACTCATATTTTTTTTTATCTATGTTTTGTTAGGATTGCAAAAAAGTATATTAAAACTTATAAAATAATAAAATTATGAAATTAAGTATGTAGGTACCTACATAAAATTCTATTAACAATTTTTTGATATTTTTTATAAAAGTAACTCTATTTATTTTATAATCAAAATTGAGTAGGTACCTACTGTTCGTTATAAACATTTTTACATTTTGCAAACTGACTTCATTTTTATACGTTGTAATTAATTAAATTAATTAGTTTAATTACCTACTTATTTCACAAAATATTTTATCAACATTTTTCATTTTGTGCTGCTGAAGATAATTATTGACAATATTATTACAGTAGAATGCATTCCAATGTTGTCGGAAGCATCTTTAAAAAAATATCCTATTTTTAATCTTTACACACGTGATCTGGAATGCTATGAATACTATAAAAAAATTTGCTCTGAGTTGAACTTGTCAATTGGGTAGCGAATTGATATAAAAGAAAAATATGTCTGCGGCTCGTGAGGGATTCGAACCCCCGACCACCTCTTTTAAGTAAATTTAATTGGGCGCTCTTACCGCTGAGCTAACGAGCCGATACAGTATGATATAAATATTGAAATTACATAAGAAAAAAAAATAGTAAGATTAGATAATAAATATTATTATGTACAGCGCTGGTGGATTTTAATTCTGATAAAAGGAAGTTGCGTACTTAGCAACAGCTGTTGTCTAAGGAATAGTATGTCAGAATAAAAATACAAACTTATTTTCATAGTTAGTAGCAATCATGCAGCGAGCCAGCAAGCATTAGATTCTAATAAAATTTAAAATATTACTATCGATACTCAGATTTGTAGCCTCGCAGTGGCTTGGCTGCAGCTTAAGAACCGGTACTGAAAATGCCAATATTTTTTTTAATTGCTTATGTTTACCTACTACTACTTACCTAAGGATAAAGTATCGCTATCTTCAACACTTGTAAGTAAGTAATTTTACACGAAAAGTACAATGAACTTACCACGAACTTACGTAATCAGAAATATGACACGTGTTTTGTCTTTTGTTTTATTGTAAGTGTGTTAAGTGGAGCTGTAGACCGGAAATAATAATTCTGTGTTAATACATTCTCTGAAAAATAATTATTGATTTACGTAGCGTAAGAGTCCGTAGCAAATTGCGTAGACTGAAGCGTAACCAGAAAGTTTCCGTGTTGTAGCTGTGTGGTTAAAATTCTCGTACGTAGGGTCTATTAAAATTATTGAAAGAAATTGTACATTCTTGTGAATGGGTGTCAGCCAGCGCAGCGGTTTGAGTGGCACGTCACTAACAGTGCCGACCGGCGAAATGGATTCTTTAAGGATTAAAATGGTTTGAAATTGGATTTATATATTTTATATACAATTCCAGACTACGATACGATCCGAGACGACCTGCTTGGTGTAGTGGCCTTTCAAACAAACCTCAAACAAAGAATAAATCTTCGGTTTAGTTTACTTAATTCACCGGGGTTAGTTCACCTAGTGCATTAAGTATACTAATAGTAAACTTTATTCACCTAGGTGCATTAAGTATATTATACATAGATATCTGGTGTATTAGATGTGTATGTGAATATGTGGACAGTTCCATAGATTATGCAGATCCGGTCCGATCCACTAATTTATTACGCGGCCTCCGACTGAAGCGTGCTGATAAAACTTACGTAACGTTATATGTTGCACGACGTGATTTATATGTCGTGCACGTTAAAAAGCCGTTCCATATAAAATGTATGGGGAAATAAATTTTCTTTATATATATATTTTTTTAATTTTACATATGTTTGATACTGATTCTGCTATCGGGAGAAAGATAGAGGCAAACCCAACAAATTCAAAATCATGAAAATTGGTTTAGCCGTTCCTGAGTTATAAATGATGTAACAAACCCGACTACAATTTATAGATACAGATAGATAAAAGATTATATCTACTTAACTAAGTTTAAATTTCACACAAATGTGAGATCATAATATATATTTAAAATTGATACACTACTCGATCATTGAAACTATGCACTAGTTATAAAACCTAACAAGGTAACAACAGTAGGTACACAAACTCTTTGAAAAAGGTTAATTAACGCGGCTTAGTGAAACTGTGTCTGAGTGTTTTGCTTTCAATTAACCCTGCTAATTGGCGTGCACTTGTGAAACGCACAAAGTAGGTAGGTTCTTGTAGCAGTTGCTTTGCTCTACCATTTATAAAGAAGCGGCTGTAATTTATGCACAACTAAGCGATTATCAACAATCCGCATTGGAGCAGCGTGGTAGAGTATGCTCCAGGCTTTCTCCGGTTGTGGGGAGAGACCCTTGACCAGCAGTGGGTCATAAAAAGGGTTTAAGGCAATCTATCATCAGCTCGTCCCTAGTCCCTTTCACTGCTGGGCCCCACAATGAGAATACCTACCATAGAAACTTGTGCGCGTGAATGGACTTTACTCCAATACGTTTTCGTGAACTGTTAAAATTCATGCTAAGCCCCTGTAATTTAACTTCACAGTTTTTAATGCTATGTAGCAATGGTCAAATCTATATAAAATTATTTAACGTTCCTTTTAAACCTTCCGTTAAATAAGAGAAATGGATTTGTAACAAAAAAATAAGTCAACATTTATTATTGTTTTTTGTTATCTACAGTAACTTGAGTTAATTATTATGATATTAATTATAATATATTATGAATGATAGATTTACTCATATCTGCGTAAATAACATATTGGCCCTTTCCTCGATAATTCTCTTCGCCTCCGGGAAGAAAAGCAGGATGTTGGTCCATGCGTCCAGACTTAGTGTTATAATACTCACCTGCGTACAAATTAATAATTAGATATAATTACATTTTCGTCGCACATTTCTAAGAATATATTTGTTTGTGAAAGTTTGTAAGTATGGTATTATGGATGGATGTTACTCTTTCACGTAATAACTACTGAATGGATTTTAATGAAACTTTACAATAATATAGCTTATACATGACAATAACACATAGGCTACAATAATTTATATATTGCGTGAATTGCTCGAAATACTAATCCTGTGCAAACGAAGTCGCGGGTACCAGCTAGTATCTCTATAATGTTACATTTTAGACTTTGTGACGACATAAATCTATTTCCTTTTCTTTCATTCCTTTATTATCCTCAACGAATCTCAAGCGTTCATGTAATCTTATTGATACAGTATGACATTGTTTCGAAGAATAAACAGATAGGTAAAATTTACTTTTATCAAGCTTCAGGTAAATAAAAAGGTTTATAGGTAAATAACACTACGTTATCAATCATTCTTATCGCATTTCGCACAGCGATACTCATCCACACGCGTCGAATAATATTGAAATGTGCGGTTGAAGTTTCTGATAATTTTTCACTGTTATCAGAATTTTAAAATATTGTAATAGGTATACCTATGACGTCATTCTACTAACTACTACACGAAAGTTTGTAATTATTGATGGATGTTTGCTACTCTTTCACGTAAAAACTACTGAATGGATTTTAATGAAACTTTACAATACATCAGAATAACACATAGGCTACAATTTATAAAGATATTGCGTGAAATGAAATTGAAATACTAATCCTGTGCAGACTAAGTCGCGGGCACCAGCTAGTCCAGTTATACATTTTACTTTTTTCTGCTTTCGTCAGTGTGAACGGTACAATAATAATCCCTATCTACTCATATATGAGGTTATAAACTCTATGATTGTGTGTTTCAATTTCATTTCTTTCCCATTGCAATTATTATATACGTACTGTAGGGACGTGGCAACATGATGACATCGTACGAGTAGATTGGTTATCTCAAATGGACTTGGACTTTCATTCATCTCTCAATCCGGAGTTACGCGCAACCTTCAACACACCCGACACTAACACCACACGTACTATTATATTCACCTTTATACCTATCTATACTAATTATAAAGAGCAAAGATTTGATTGTTTGTTTGTATTGAATAGGCTCCGAAACTACTGGACCGATTTTAAAAATAATTTTGTATATGATAGCTACATTCATGAGGAAGGTTACAGGCTATCAAGCATCACGTTACTATTGTTAACGCGGGTGAAACCGCGTGGCACAGCTAGTACTGTATACACATTTACCTTTGTTTCTGCTCTATACGAGAAACAGTGTTGAACGCCTCTGTTCAATCCTTGAAGGATCCCAAACACGTCGCCAGGCCCGAGCATTTCATGAGTGGTTTCCGTGAGATCAACTCGCACGGAGACCACGGACACCATGCCAGAAGTCACCCAGTGCATACGAGCCTCGCTATCACCTGCTACCACTATATAGTTCCCTGGTATAAAGTTCGATTAGTTCTAGAAGCTTTCATGACGAGATGCAGTCAGTGTGCAATCATCATCGCCTTCAAATCATCACTGGTTTCTTTTCAAATATGAGAAGGGTTAAGGCCATAGTCTGGTCAAATGCGGGTTCGTGGACTTCACATGCCTTTCGAGAACCTTGTGGAGAACTCTCAGGCATGCAAGTCTTGTCACGTTGCTTTCCTTTGCAGAAGAGCAACGATAATAAATTTATAATTCTCACATTTCATCAAAGACAGAGGCGTGCGGGATTTGAATCGGGACCCACGAGAATGGTAGGGCGGCATTCAACCACTATACTATAGCTACTCTTATAACAATGCTAGTCTGTAATTCTGCACATCGATCTCAACAGGTGACGTAACTTTAGTCCCCTAATGACCGCCATTAGGTAACTAACGGATTCTAGAAGTGTGGATGAAGTTACGCGACTCGATTCATGTATACTTGTATAGCATTTAACTACCGCACTTGTAACTTATTTTCGTATATCGCACAAATTGTGCAATAAATGCGTGAGTGTGCAATACATGCATATGAACTATTGCTGCCAATACCAGGAAAGAAAATAGTATATTCCAGAAGAACCGTCAACTGCCGCAGGAAGGCTTCTTCCGTGTCAGCGAACAGGAAGCAGTTTCTCAAGTGGTGGCCGAACATTGATGACATCAGGTCACAGCGCAATACATATGGCGTCTTGCGAAGAAGTGCTGGCAACTGAGGAAAATTAAATTTTTAATTTATTTTAAAATTCAATTTACTAATTGCATTTCAAAATAAATTACTTAATTAAATATTTTTATTCCGAGGACTCATAAGTCCCTTGTGTATTGCCTTGTAGGAGATTTTTAGATGTTCAACCCCTAAGGGGGTGAAATGGTACAATTCATTATGAAAACCACAAAGTTACGAGCATAAGCTAGTCAATAATTATAAATTTTCCTTTTGCTCACTTGTTCGGAGTTCACAATTTCTTAAATTAGTACTTACGTTTAGCAGTTTGATAGAAATCATAATAAATATAATATGTAAGGAAAAGCATTTACTAACTTGTCGACCGCGCTCCGAGACCCAAAGTTGTTGCACGTACTTCCAAAACCTGTTCATTTGGTAATCTAAAATTTAAATATTATTTATTACTTTTATCTGTTTGTAATTAAGAGAAACGTAAACATAATTAATATGAGTTGAATAATTTTTGTAAATTAGTTGTTTAGTTATTTTATTTGTTGTGTGTGTGTAGGACTGTGTTGTGTACGCCTTTGTCTACCTTTTCTATTGAATTTATTTTTACGCTTGTTTGGGTTGCCTGTATGTAATCGCTTAAGTAATAATAATAAAATAAGAAGTGATCTGTACCTTTGAGTAAAAAATGGGTAGATAGGAAAATAATATCATTCTAACAGCAACATTTAGGTAGGTTTTCATAAGATTATTAATTATAACGGTTTAGCTAATTACAATAATTAATTCATAATTAAAATTTAAATAGAACAGTTAGGTATAAAAACATGTCATGATATCGTAATAAATTATAATGCTAAGCTGGACAAAAATTATTAAACATAACATTGAATTAACTAATAATTAGTTATAATTAATAATTAACATTGCATTGCATTACTACAGCTAAATAATAATAATAATCTTTACTGAAACTTCTCAATAGCTTACTTACCCGACAGTCCCTGATTTTTTAATACGTCAATTAGCTCTTTGGTAGCCATTTCGTATGTCGTCAAAGCATATTTGCTAGAATAAGCTACTTGTATAGATGTAGCGACGACTACAGCAGCCAGCATCTTGCCACAGATGAGGCAGATCGCGAGGATCACCATGGAATATATTCCGTCTACTAGAAACTCGTCGCCACCGGTTGCAGTGAGTACGGAAGCAACCACGTAGAACGATGTAGTGTAGTCCCAACGCCGCTGTGGCGTATCTCTGATAAAATATATATGCCTTCAACCCTTTTTATGTCCCACTGCTGGGCACGGGTCTCTCCCCACAACCGGGGAAGGCCTGGAGCAT
>DWAV01001750.1:0-12693 GCA_018231305.1 Noctuana lactifera | reverse complement strand
TGTTAAATAAATCATTGTCATTTTCACTTTATAAGACATAGAGTTTAAAGTGGCTCAACTATGAATAAGACGTGTTGTTAAAAAAATATACCTACCAATGAAGACTCCTTTATTTATAATAGATGCATATTATAACTCTTACACGTAGTGTAATTAGGTATATACTTTTGGGTTATAGCGCATCATATTATTTAAGTAACTACCCTGTTTACTGTTGCGCTACATTAAAGATAGTCAGTGGAGAGTAAGTCGTCAGAAAAGTAATTTACTTACATTGTCTCGCGCATAATGTGCCTTCGCCAAAATTTCTCTTTAAAGTGCGCTGGAGTGTAAGTGCATAGCATCTACTGAACATAAAAAGCTTTTAAAGCTTCGTTAAAACGTGAAGTAAACTGTATTTAAAACGAACCTTACTATTAGAGGATACTGGGAATATAATAATTATTTTGTTGGCTTTAAAATTACTTTGTTTTACGTTTTTGTTTCCAAAGATTTTGTTTTATCTAAAATTAACAATGCCGTGTCTATGGTATCATGGGCACACACAAAGATAAATTTATTATTTAAACTAACGGATATGATTTTCGCAACATTGTATATACGTTACACATATTATATGTGTAGGTATATAGAGAACACGTTAAATATTGTACCAGAAAAGTTTCATTATATTTTGTGAAAATACATCAGGTACGAGCAGCATCTTACGTTCAAATTAAAATTCATTCCTATTTATTTAAAACTCAAATCTTCGTAGATAAAAGTTTCGCGTAGAATCTCATATAAAATGTCTCAAAAAGAGCTTAACTTAAAGATATTGTCGTCTTTGACGGGAAACCAAGGACAACCAAATAATTTCATTCAGACGCAAACTTTGCTGGAAATGTTTAACTTTTGCTATTCTCGAGAAAATGCTACAGTAAGAATAGTCTCTACATCAGAGGCAAGACACAAGATTATGGATGTAATAGTGCGTTTAAGAGTATTTAGTTATGCTGGTTTTTGTTACGAACGCTACTTTATTATGTGCCCTCTTCAGTTTTACGATCTCTTAAAACGGGTAATAAAGACGTTTATTGGATAATTAACATAAGTAACGGTACATTGAACAGTAGTGTAGCTGAAAATGTATGCATTCAGAGTTTTTTATTGTCACTTGATGGAAACTGATCACTGTACCTTTAAACGGCTTTGTTTGCTAGTGTTATATCATGTTTTTTCCTTTTTGTTTTTTGTTTCAACATTTAGCGTTTACACCAGTATATTTAGTAACTTTAATTAACGCAGTCAATTTTAAAATTGGCCTATACGGCATTTGCTGTAAAATTAAATCTGGTTAAAGGAACAAACAACCTTTCAAATTAACGGACCCTTCACCCTAAGGCCGAGCTTTTCATCCTTTAATAAAAAATATATATAAATAGGGTTTCTAAAATTACACACAGTATTAAGCTCGCTGGTACAGTTTGTTATTTCCCCGAAATCGGCAAAGTTTTGTATATTTTACTTAATATTAGATCTCTACTATTAATACAATAATTTCTATTTTTAAAAAGATTTTCACCAACTTTGTTGTCTCTTCTCGTCAATGCGACAATTCGAATACCAAAAAAATAACTCGTATTAGTGCATTAATAAATTAACCGCTTTACTCCTCCCACATGATTTGTAGTAATTCGGGTACCTAACCAATTTCTTACAAATCAAATAATCTTTCACCAACATTCTATAAAAGCCTCCGTTTTCTGATTACTTTCGCGATACGCTTGAAAAGTATGTTTGATAAAATATTTCTACATTTCTGCAAATTTTTAAGCAAGGAAGATTAATTTTAGCATGTCTGTGAGGGCAATTTTTTTTAAATGTAATCTACTGACTATGTAACATAATTGTTTAGAAATATAATTTGTAACCGGAGGCTCTATGTAATCGCGTTATAGATATTATCAATTAACGGGATCATTTCAGGCTTGGTTATGTTCACGATAAAGCTTAACGTGTTTCGCTGTGAACGATGAAAATTGGAATTTATATGAAGCTGTATTATCATGTGGCATTTACATAGTAATTGGGAGGTTTGGTTATAATTCTATATAACGGCATATATACATCATGTTAAAAATGGTGCACGGAAAAGACTTCCTACTAGTACTACTGAATTACAAAGTCAGCGGAGATGCTACCTAATTAAAATAAATTGCAAATGTAAGAAGTCAGATTCAAAAGAAGCTCGGAAAATCCCGAAAAATTCGTACATACGAGCCAGCGATTCATAGTTTTTCATACTTCTATAATATATTATTTATATTTATCAAACTTTTACAGATGTAATCGATTGGATACTAGACAACTTAATCGATCAAACACGTACTCGCCGAGGTGTCATCAAGAAAATGAAGGATCTAGGGCTCATATTCCGCGCCCCCACCAAAAGAAGCAATAAGGATCGAATAAGGGAAAAGGTCCCTAAAGAGTTCAGTGAGGAAGAAGACGCGTTGTTGAAAGAATTGTGGGATCAGTATGGTGAATCAACAGGTAAGCCCCAGGTGCAATAACTGAATTGTTCTATCAAAAATTATATCGTTCCGAAGGCCCGAGGTTGTTTGAATCGTGCTCGTTATAATAGCTTGCCGATTCTCTGTTTCCATTCACACTCGACTTTTGTAGTCTGAACAATCTCTTTTGTAGAACTTCGTAGCGAGTGTGCTACGAGTGTCTACGTTGTTTTATTTTTGTAGATTTGCGTTCGGCTACGTATCGTAAGCCAGTCGGTGTACATATTTTTGTGCGTTTCAATTCAAGTTAGTTTTATCTTTTATGCATTATTTTATTACGTATCTTAATTTCCATTGCATTTTATATATAAAGCTTTATTACCGACTTCCAAAAGAAGGAAGTACTTATTTTCGGCCGTAGGTATTGCTTTTACCTACTATGTACCTTCTTATTCTTTGCTTTATATCTAGATCCAATGTACTTAATAATGGCCCGAATGCCTCGTAAGCGCCAGAAGAGAAGTTACGTGGACAGGTTGGTTGAACTGGGCGTCGTTCAGGACGCGAAGCAATGCAGGAAGAAACGTCAAAAGAAAGCAGGGACAACTCAGACCGATGGCGAGAAGTCAGATGGTGAGTTTTGGAACTTGGAAATTGCTACGAGTATATAAGAGCTCAACTTGATTTTATAAGTATTATAACTTACTACTGTAAGGTCACTTAAGTCCTTTTAGCCTACTCTTTTAGAAGTCGTACTGTAATATCAAATTAAAAAGACTTCAAAGTGACGGAGCTACTTTGAGAAAAATGACGTTACAAAAAAAATTGTAATCTTTCAACCTGATTCTAAATTTCCAACAAATTTATCTGCCGCTAAGAATTCACAAAGGGATTTTCATAAAATGATCCGATTTGATAGCGACCTCATCTATTTAATATAACATTGAAAACACCATTACTCAGCGGAAAATTTATATAAAATTCCAACGTTTCACTTCGACGTTCAGTTGAATTTACAACAATTCAACAAACGTCGTAAAGACAAAGAATTTTTTCAGGAATTTTACACCTTGCGAAAAATATATCTGTTATAAACAGCATGTCGTAACAGATTTGTACCTACCCTTAAGAGTGCAAATAAATGATTATTTGATTTAGTGCCATAAAGACAGTAACAAGAACATTCGATTGTAGAGAACTCATCGGATTCTGCCTTGTCGCAATCCGACTCCGATAGCGACGTGGTAGCTGCGTCGCCTGCTGGAAACAAAGCTAATAAGAGGAGTGTGAAAGCGGATCGGCATAAACCCAACAAGAACGGGAACAAGGAGCGAAGTATAGAGCTCAGTGCAAACGAAATATGCCAACTGTTAGTCCGGGCTGTTGATAGTGGTAAGTGATACTATGTCTACTTATGATTTTTTTAAGGAAATTTTGTCTGCGTGTATTTTTTAATTAGGTCCAGGGACAAATTAGTGTAACTTGCAGATATTTTGTATGAGAGATTCTCTAAAAAAACACACATACAAACTTTCGTATGTATGTATAATATGTATATATTTATATATTTGACTAAGATATATAAGAGTGTACCTACAGTATGTAGGTACACTCTTTATATACAATACAATAGCTCGAACAAAATCTGGTACCAGCTTTTAAAATTCTGCACTTACTCTGCGCTCTATTAATAAGTTAATGAATACTTTACTCCGTTTCATCTCGGCACTAAAACGAAATAAAACAACCCTACACTTGAAGCGACCTAGTTCATTGCTAATAACATTGCATTTGCTGTACGTTGCAAATATAGAACAAAATCCAGCGCAAAAGAGATCTAAGTTCTTTTAATTGAGACCGTTCAAAAGTGTGTCGGATTCACTCATTAGCCTTTTAATAAAGTAAGTAAAAAAAAGAGTGGAAAATATTGTGGAAACTGGTGTGTAAAGTGAAAAACCTAGCTCCAGTGCCAACGACGTCTGTCAACTGTTAATTGAGGCCGTTTGACGGTAAAAGTGTAGCGAGTGACTCATTACGCAGAACAAAGGTGACTAACAAGACGTGTGATGAATAGCGTTGCAACGGAAATATGGAGCACTACTCGTTGATAGTATGCGCTGGGTATTATAGAACTCACAGGACGGTTAGTTGTCATGACAACGTGCTAACTTTTGTTTAACTTTTATTGTGGCCGGCCACACTTGCATGAGGCGACTATCGGCCTCCGGGGCAGCAGCGCAACTACATGCGACCTCATTCAGGACACGAGTCTGCGTGAGGTTGTAGATGTACATGGGCGGCAGCGACCACTTAACACCAGGTGGCCTGCATGCTCGTCTGCTACTTCATATCATAAAAAAAGAAATGGGCTAATGAAACCTACTTGCAGAATATCATACACTGTAATGAACAAAAGTGGTTGCTAAAATACATTAGTAGATAGGTAGTAGTATTTTAGAACTCACGGTGTAAGTAAGTAGGTACTTAATGTTAACGAGTATGCGCTAACTATTGTTCAACTTTAATAGAAATAGTCTAATAAAAATAATTAACTACTGCAACACAGTTTAAGACCTTAAATCATCAAATTTACATTATTACTTTGCTTATTGCAAAACCTTAAAACCTACTAGATATCATAACTTCTGTGTTAAAAATACCTCTCGTATATAATGTTAAACACCCTTCAATATCGACTATCCTAAAAATACGAGTAGGCAAACGTACGATCCAAAGATTTCTTTATCCTTTATTTGATGGTTTTTCTCGTGGCAGTTCGTTATTGTCGATGTTCACAAAATATTTTTGTTGAGTCTTAAGTGATCACGTCTATTTTGGATTCTATGTTATTTAAATCCTATGGTGATACATTATTAAATTATTAATATATTAAAGAAAGATGCTAAATATGGAAATCTTAAATTACGAAATACATATTGTAAAGATGAACTTTCAGGTCTCTCGGAAGGACTTAGATGGCTCGCAGAGAATCTCGAAGAAGTAGCGTTGGACCAAGAAGCAGAAGGTCACGATCCGAACAGTGAAGGAACACCGCTCGTGCCTATCTCCAGTGATTCAGTGGAAGCTATGGAAAATAGTTTGTTTAGAAAAGTCTTAAAAGGAGTTGGCGTCAACCCACCTTTTGAAGAACAGGTTTGTTCCTTTATCTAGTACTTCGTACCAGTGTAAAAGCCTAAAAATTTATAGTCATTCAGATATTAATTTATCATATTATCATAGCAATGACTTATTTATTCTCGGCAAATTATTACTGGAATTAATTAATACTGACAATAACTCAATTTAGTATTTTTTATTGTAAAAGAATATTATTTCGTGATCTTTTTATCGTGATGTTATTAGTCCGTTTTCTAATTAATGTATTGTTCAACGTTCAGGTAATATTTTCAATATAAATTCTAGGAAACATATTGGAGAATACCAAGTAGTCTTCATTTAAAAACTATAAGAAAGCGGCGCGAAATAATAATGAAAGCCGTAAACAGAGAATTAATAGTTGATAGTACAATAACCAACCATGATAAACCTGCGGAAACAGAGGAAGAGCAAAACGACAAATCCGAATCCAGTGATGATGACGATTTGTTCGAGAAGTTAAGAAAAATGAGGGATGAAACTATGGACGGATCCTTTAATAAAAGTAATAATACCAACAAGAGTAGTTCAAAAAATGTCAGTCGTAAGCGAAGTCGTAGCGTTGAATCTTTAAATGAGAATAGCAGAGAGAAAATGCAGAAAATAGACGAAGTAGCCGAAGAAACTGTTGATGATGATGATATTCTGTCGTTCGCTAAGAAGACTCTTCAACACACCGAGCTGCCTGTCACTGAAGACATTTTACTTGATTTGCCTCGACATAGCGGTGAGTGCTACGAGTATATCAATATATAATATACGAGTATATTAAGTGGTGCCGGTAGTAATTCTTACAAATATTTAAATAAAAATTCTAGTAAATAGATTCTAGGATTTGTTTTTTCGAATAATTAATTGCTTTATGTTGAAATGAAAATACTGCAGTCCAAAATTCCCTTCTCTAATACCTTAGCATAAAATCACGAAAATAAAATGAAATATTTTGGTCATCCATATTTTGTGATTTAAAAAAAGTTTAGTTTAGATTTTCATTCACTTTATTTAGGTACAGACGACAGCGATAAAGAAGACGATGACGCTATAGTTCTGCCGGTGAAACGCAAGAAAAAGCTCAGGGTGATGAGTGACGATGAATCAGACTAAAAAAGTTTAAACTTTGTAAATCTCTGTAAATGTATTAAAAATTCAATCAACACGTTTGAGTTTCAATAAAACACACCAATTGCACTTTTATGCGCCATATCAGTAACTGTCAGATTTATGAACCGCCTGCGTAATAATTCAGGCGAAAACGTCAAGCTATTTCGCTAGCCTCGAAACGAAGCTGACATTATTTGCACCGATTTAATTAACTTTTTTCAGAATAAACAACGGTATTTCAGTAGTTATTAATGTTTACATGGAGTCGTTTTATTGAGTAGGTACATAATAAAAAGTGATTTATTTCACTGTTGTGTAACGCAATTTTTCTATGTGAATAAGTATTGATTAAAAAAATTAATTTAACATTTTGTCAACTATAGGAAACAAATTAAAGTTTGTGCAGAGTTAAACAAAGGGTAGGTATCAAAACTGGATATCTCAAAGACATAAATATCAACGACTACATCATGATTAGATACTTATTGAAACTAATTAAGTAATATCCTTAAATACAATGATAATATAGAATTAGAAATACTTATTTAATAAAATATTCCATTTATTTTAATCTAAGTATTTTAATGCTATAAAAGTTGCGCACAATCCTTACGTTCTTTTAAAGTACTACTATTTGCTTTTATGGGGAGTAAAGTTTCACCTGAGACCAAACACAGAGGACATTAAACTTTGAAATGGATTGTAATACTCGTACACCGCTAGAAAATATTCTATTAGATACACTGTTTTTTTTTTTCAATTTATTTATTCTACTGCATATTAGATGGTAGTGGTACCTAGTGATAATAATATGATAGAAAATACGATAAAAATATAAGTTGGTATGTAAATGATGTGACTTCAATTCTCAACCATTGCAAACGAAGTCCGGAGCAAAGGCCAGTACTAATTAAACTTGAAAAAACGACAATTATAATTCAAGTTCCTTACAATTCTGAAGTCCTCTGAAGAAACACTAAACGTAACAAAAGTTCAAAGCTAAATATTGCTTATAAAGTACTGACTTTAATATGAATATTTTGTTACAAAAACGAAATAAAAGAATGATACAGAAAACCTTCGCAACCGTCTTATGTAGGTAGTTACTTATAGCAACCTTTCGCATTCCAGGATCCCCTAACTGTGACAGAATAATTAAGTTTATAGTCCTTATGAAACAATAACTATGCTCTTACTCTTGCTTTTATAGTTTTAATACCCCTTTACTTTTATTTTAGAACGTAAACATGACTGTAAACAACTTTTATTATCTGCAATTGTTTATGAAAAAGGATTTGTCGGTTATACCTATATGTAACATGTGAGGTTCTCAGTAAACGTTCCAAGCCTTTCAAACCTTAAAATTCGGTTCCTAAATAGGTACCTACTACAAATAAGTGTATAACCTATTGTTGTTATATTTTTTCTACTCGCGCACTAAACTACGTACAATCGATACTATACCAACTGTATTCCGATATAAGGATACACACATGTCGGAATTCCAATATCATCCCGCCATGTGATAGCAATATACTCTTATGGTGCACTCTGTTGCCGGTATTTTCTTTCCATTGCAAGGCCGTATGTTCTCTTGCATTCAATATTGCAAATATTATGCCATATAGGTACTCGCTAGGAAGCGGAATTACATTGGGACGAGTTTATTTTAAAAACTGAGATGTTTATTAAATTGCCTTTTTATTACGGTATAAATTGATGAAGGATGTTTTAAGGATATTACATTTGACTGACTGGGTATAATGAAATTTAACGTTTCTTACAAATTTAATAACGACAATTGCCCCCAACATCACCCCAATAAATCCGTACACACTTTACAAATTTAATACATGTTTGGAATTAAGCCACAGTTAATTAAATGGGCGCTTTTAACCCCGCCTTTTCTCTTTGAAATGAAAGCGTTATATGTATAGAGAACTACAGATATAAAGTATGTATTGTGGAGATTAATTTCGAGGGTGAGCACTAAATCTTTTCACTCAGCATCAGATTAGCGCCCGAAGCCCTTCCCCTAAATGTATCCTTGTTTTTCTAACATTATCTTAACGTTGTAAACATCAGCCCGGAACGGGATGAGGAAATACCTACCTGAAACAACATTCAAAATTATGTAGGAACAATAACATTCATTTACCTACTCGTGGATTTACCCCAAAATCACGCTGATTATGTTAGTGCCACGCTCTTACATTCACATGTGTATTTAGGTACCTATTGTAAACTGATTTTGAAATGGGCTTTTAAGTTACGTACATCCCAAAGTTATTGATTAATACCTATAAGTAAATTTTCTCATCGAAGAAAGAAATTTTACTGTGGTTACGTACGTAAACATCAATTCATACTCGTATTACACCACTTAACTCTACCGCAAGCAGCCATCCCTACCGTTTAAATAAAATATCTACAGAGTCCCTGAATACACATTAAATTGCCTATTCAGAATTTGTAATTAAAACATCAGGGGCCCCAAATAGCTATATTCCCCTAAATCGCGGTCCAAAAAAAATACAAACGATCGTTTCATCTGGTAATCCCACAGGAATCCAGTTTTTCTTATTCAAATATTCAGTCAGCTATTTTAATGTTTCAACACAGCACGTCATCAATCTTTGCTGAACTCGAACGTGGACCATTACGGCCGCCCTCTTGCAATTATCCACTCGAATAAAAACGTTTTAAGTGTTAAATTAACGATATCTCAGCGGAACCCTGGCTTGTCTGACTAAGTGATTAATTCCAGCTCTTGCACGCTGATAGCGGAGCGTTTTACAGATGAGCTAAGATCGTGACAGTCTTATTTTTAGTTTGTAACCATACCTACAAAGCTACAAGTACCGAAAGAAATGAAAAAAATATTGTGGATATATCGTAGAAAGTGCATCGCTCTACGTGGTCAACTACACGTTGAACGGTTTAACAATGAAAGCAGTACCAGCAGTAATGAATGATTACGTTAGCATCAGTAATAAATTTTGTCATTAAATAAGAAATCAGAAAGAAGAATACATTTATTCACTTTGAATATTAAATCAACATAAATAACAACAAGTAATAAAATTAATAGAAAAACACGTACCTAATTAACTCCACAATACTTAAATATATACCTACTATATTAAAGCATTCTATAAACAATTTACTAATTTAAATTACCATATTAATTTAAAAAGGGATATGTTATTAGTGTTCCAAAAAGAAATTGTTGATTTTTTTTATTGAATACTTAGGTACCTACCTGCTTTAATAGAATTTATATGTTCCGCTCATATTATCACATACAAGACGCAAAGGTTGATCGTACATTCTTATTCAGAATCCCTGCATCTAACTGTACCAAATAATTCAGACTAAGTCACAAAAGCTTTCCGCGAAGACAATTTCCAAATGTCGTTTATCGTAATTTTCTCCACACAATTCACGTTATTGGAATTGTGTGCTGTTAAACTTCGTCGCGAGGACAAACAGCAATCGGAAAAATCTGTCGTTCCGTTCGATGTTTCTTATTCCTGCCCTAGTCACTTAGCTACGTAAATATAAACAAGCGTCATTCTTCTTCTTTACGCGTCGAGCGAAGAGAAAAGAATGACAAATGAGTTAGAAGAATAATGGAAAGTAAATGAAAACAGCAAAATCGCTTTTGTCAAAGCTTCCGCCTTCCATTGTAGCATTTAGAATCGTTTCATCTCCCAAAGAACGTTTGTGTCGTGTGATAGATATTGACTACAAGGTACCTGAGTCGTTGTTACCAAAGACACACACAAACACAATTACCAGAATCGAAAAATCTGCCAATCTAAAGTTACTTACACTGCTATTTTTTGTAAGTCATCATATCGTACATACTTGGTATTATCATCTTACAGTAATTTAATTAAGCAGTAGAAGACTCGTAAGTCATGAAAACTATCAAAATATGTATAAATAACTAAATGAAACACCGATTTATAAATACTTAAATAATACCAATATACTTATTGTGTAAATTAAAGTTAAAGCTTTCCTTGTAGATAATGAATTGTATGTTCAGTAAATGTTACAACGAAAACAGGCAAAATTACTTCGAGACAGTTAATTATCTTAATAGTTAGACGGAGCCCGTTGTATTCGTATAAAGTGTCCTTAAACATTTAGTAGAGGATGCGGGGTTCGTACGAAGCACCCTCAGGTAAAAACCAAATTGAATTTTCCCTCGCCCAAACAGAGCGGTATCGCGTAGATAAATCTCAAGACCGCCTCATCCTGTGCCCGTAGCTACGAAAAACAAAGTTTAATAGAAAAGTAAATAGAAAAAGTGTAAGTGGAAACACTGAATGTTAAAAGTTTTAATTCGTGTCGGATAACAACCATCGTAACACAAATCCCGACCCGCACTTATGTAAGAGTACCTACATACATATCTACTCATTCTGTATTTATTCAGTTTCGATTTGTTTTATTCTACTCTCCAATTTAAATACGCAGTGTACTCGTATTATTACAATCTGTATTCATGAGACTAAACTGTTTGTTGTTAGTTAAAGTGAATGTAACTATACTGTTCCGTTAACATTTATTTTGCAATTATCTACCTACTATAATATAACTTAAAAGGGTGGTACAGGTCGTACGAGGAGGTACCACTGTTGCCCTCACAACCCACCTTGAAGCAAGTCTTTTAATAATTTTTTTTTTTTAAATCTTATCTAAGATAGTACTTTCAATTTGAATCTATATCCAATGCTTATATTCTTAATTAAAATATAACAACAACAAAATAACATATCACAACGTAGGCACAATAGACCCATATTCATTGTGCTGAAAGTGGTAGTAACTGTCGCCGTTTCCTAAATTAACTCGATTTATTTAGCAACGCTTGCAAAAGACATAACCAATATAACCCTAATGAGGCTATGGAGCGTCGTTATATTCTGCAGAATAATTACCTTTATAAGGGTTAGCCCTAACCGCACTTAGGTTCAGGTAGTTTTATATAACAAACCATAACTTTCATTTACATGCGAAAGCTCCTTAGAGTACTTTACAGAAGTTAATAACCTGTAAGGGAAACATAAATCTCGACTATCGACTTGTAAATACATCGATCGGCATACGAACAGTAAAGTCGGTCGTCAGCAAAATTTTCCTGCAATAACATATTACATGAGAAAGAGGGTCCAATGATCGATAGGCCGTCGAAAATGTCACTTACTTCTCTTTTATATAATCCCTCACACAGTGACTGGTCGATATCAGTCGTCTCTCTCTGTCTAGTTACTCTTAATCCGAATTATTAACGACGACGGAACGGAATAGCGAAGTGGGCAAAAAGGTTTTCCATTTGCTTTAAACTGGGTACAGAGGGCATACCTGCATCGACTCCACACAGACCGGCTTAACGACACTTCTAGCCACAAGGCTTACTTACGTGACATGATTTATCTATTACGTTTCACTTGAAATATGCTTAGTTTTAATTAATCGGCCCTTTTTATGGTTTTTTCAGATTTCTAAGGAATATAGATAGCTATACTTACTTATAAAAAAAGTTCAAGTAGGTACATACCTACGTAATATCATCCAAATTCAAATGCACTACACTATACAAAATAAAGCTATGTAAGTCTTGTAGGTACATTTTGAAGGTACATACCAATACCTATATTTTGAAACGGTACCTACTGGTAAATTCAATTATTTAGTTCCTAATGATCCTATTAAACACGTATAACAAGATAGATTTTTCTTCTGCAAAACTCTTAAGGAAGTTTTAACGACTACGACGAGTGAGTTTATTTTCAACATGAATTTTACTAAAACTTAGTTATGTAGTTTCGATATGGGCTTACTTTACACGAAGTGCTTTACGATTTTAACGTTAGTATTTATATTCAATTGTTTAAGTTTAATTATTGGGATTTTCATTATTTATATA
>DWAV01001749.1:0-12694 GCA_018231305.1 Noctuana lactifera | reverse complement strand
GGAGTATGCTCCAGGCCTTCCTCGGTTGTGGGGAGAGACCCGTGCCCAGCAGTGGGACATAAAAAGGGTTGAAGGTACTTAAAACTTCACCCCAAGTACTGTCCGGACGCGGCCGGCCGAGTGTTGTTTGATCTCGGACTACTTTGCATGCGTTACGTACTGTGTCATAGTGCAAATTGCTATGACAATCTTAGTTAATACAGCGTGTCTTCGCGTATATTAGGATGTCCGCCGTACCCACGCGGGATACATCATCCAGTAGGAGACTAATTACTTCGTGAGATTCGTGACGCGACGCCACTAACCAAATATTACGTAGGTATATTCGTACGTTCCAATGTTTATTCTAACCTGGTTTGAGGAAGCATGATAAATGGTAATTAGTTAAGTACTTATTTGAGTCTACATTGAGTTATTATAATAATTTGAATGAATGAAATATTACATGAATGAAAATTATAAACCTCCACGTGCTTTACAAAAAACTGTCCGTAACTTGTAAGGCAGACATTTTACAGGATTATAAATAATTTAGCTTGAACAAAAGGTAGAATGTCGGAACATTTCCATAACGTAGGGAGGGAATCAGGGGACCAAGACATCCTATTCTGAATTTCCCTATCGACTGAAATTAAAATTTTACATAACGATTCGGAAACGTCGCGCGTATAACTTATTCAACTCCGGAAACATGAAATTATTCAGAAAGGAAGAGGGTCGACATGTATGCTCCTACATAATTTATTGCTGAACTGCTTTTATAACCTACTCGTAAAGGTTCTTAATCAATACTAATACTAAAACAGTATGAGGGTTCTTGTAATAGTTCTTGTAAGTTAAAGATTAGTAGTTGATAAACCAATCTTTGCTCGGTGTCTGTTTATTTTCCCATAGCAAATTAATATCTGCTGATAAGTACCTAAATATCATTGCTATTTCATTTCAATTCTTTTAGAAAACCTTAACTCGCTTCCATACACAAAAGCGAAATCAATTGACTAAACAAGCTTGTGACTATCATAACATTATCGATATTGGGCAGTGCGGCGTGAAACAGCAAACGAAAGTTGGCTCTAATAGGTTTTGCTGCTTATTGATGCACAAAGGCCTAGTGAAACAATAATGATCTACCTACTGTAGATAGCAATATAATTGAAGCACGAACAATACTTTCAATTACTTCTTCATAAAACCACAAGCTTTTATAAGGTTCCTCGTGACTTCAATATCTCTAGGATAACGGTTTAATTTCTTTTGATTAGGACGAGCAGTGGGTATTTCAAAGTTTCCGGGAATAATTTCTTTGAATAGGCATCTTTTTATAGTGATTTAAGTGTATTCATTACCGAAGTTTACCACTTTAAAGCTTTCCAATGAAAAAAAAAATAGATTAGCAGTCCGTTTATCTTCAGACAACAGCGTTAACGAGTTTGAAAATATCACGACTACAATCAAATGAAGAAAACTTTCATTCCTTTGATGCGATAATGATGTTTGAATAGTAGGTGAACATTGCTGGCTCTCGTTGTATTCCATACAGCCATAGAAATAATCGTAAATGACATTCTTTTAGGAAAATAGGTATACATAGTTTACTTCTATAACGTTAATATATTAACTGTAAATGGACGTTAATATACCTATTAAATGTATCTAACATATAATTATCAGAATCGACAATTAAAATATACCGTGCTGACACAACTAATGATTATGTTGCGGATAATTACATCGCCTCCGAGATGATATCTACACGGCAAATGAAATGAGAATTTTCCCATTTATGTAGCCACGAGAGCGTAACAAGAGAACACAAAGTATTATGTTTCATTGACTTTCAAGTTAATCCCATGTCACTAAAGCTCAAGGAATGACATGTTTGATCTTTTATGGAATATGTAGATATGAGAGTATACGACACGGCAGTGAACTCTAAGAGACTAACAGTATTCTCATACATCTCATACAGCTTTGAGAAAGATTCTCAGGGTAGCATTATTCAAACCTGACAAGAATATCGTGAAGTAAATTGATAGGTAAAACTTATGACGTAGATTTATTATGCAGGAGGTTAAGTCTCCAATGGGATTACGTGCCTACCTAGAATGAAAAGTTTACAAGCTTGTAACGCATTTACGTCTAAAGTTATTGGCTTCGTAAGATTTACACCTTGATGGAATATTGTCGACAAAATCTGAGTATTAATAGATTAGTGGTAGTTATATGAGAAGCGAAAATATATTATTTTTAGACTTATAAAACGAGCATTCATCAAAGCTTGAGATTATAGAGGTATTTGCTTCCCAGGGAGACACAAACCATTTGGTTTTACCTAAATCAGTTAGGTGGTAAAAAATCTTGTGAGGGCACAAACGAATAAGGCGATCTTCGGTTAAAGATATTGTATGTAGGTACTCGTACGAAAAAAATTACCTTCGAATTTAGTTCCTAAAACAAATGCAAAATAAACTCCAAACTTCGACTAATTTACAGACGTCTAACTGATATTTACATATTTTAAACTTCTTTATTGAAATTAAATATAATTCAAAGTTCTTAATTAAAAAAAGCAAGGAAACAGTAGGTATTTGAAGAAGTAATTAGATGCCACTTAAAATGCAGAGAACTGAGTAATCGATATTCAATTAAGGTGGTCTTAATTATATCAAAGACTAAATATACTTGCCTATAATAAAACGAACGTTATTTCAGCAGAGAAATGTAAACAATACCTACATGGCATTTCAATTAGAAGCGGAGACCGAGAAGCTACGTTTAAATATTCACAAATGTAGAGGAGAGTAAAGTAATTAAAATTAACTTTTAAGTCCCTGGTTTTAGGATTCATTTAGGAATGATAGAATTCTAGGTGCCGACGCCGGAAGTTGTCGTGCATGCGTACGCTCGGAGCTTTTATAATGAAACAGGTACTCGTACCTCCTTGTATATTGTTACTACGGCTTGAGGCTTCTTAGCACGTGAGGCTTGCCAATTCTTGGTAATTGAATGTAACATACATAATTATGTTCCTCACATGCACAAGTCGGAAGAGCTCAGTAAATATTAACCCTGCATAATACGTAATATCGAGAAATAGATGTAAAAATTAAAAACATCTTAAAAGCCAAAGCTTTCTTGCTTTCTTTAAGTATTTATTTTATATTTTAATAAGGAGGATAATGTTGTTGTTAAATATGTACCTAAAATAAAAGACTACAACTTTTTGGTAATGCACTTTAAGCTCAATAAATATTTCCCAGTTGGTGCATGCGGTAACTATGGGATGGTCATTGACCGCACACGTCTTCACCGTAATAGTTATTATTCTTTGGCTCTTCACAACTCTATCATCTTCATAAAACGACGTGTATAATGTTTACCACCAAAAGCCACATTAATTTATAATTAACTCTCATAAAACTTACTTCCTTTATGTATAAATGCACAGTCTACGAGTAGGTATATTCAAAATAATTATAATTATTTTATAGCCTTTTGATTTTAACTGTTTTTAACCATGTTTATATCTACTTCGAATTGAAATTTTCAGTTTTGTTTACTACAAGTCAAATACAATACCATTCTACTTATCACAAAGAAAACAAACCAAATTTTAATCTGACGAAAGACATGTCTTACTTATGTTTTATTTATGTTGCGACCTATTCACTTGACAGCTACACCTAAACTATGTGTTACAATAAACGAGGTTTATTTCTAAGCGTGACCTGCACTCGAATTCAATTATTTTAACCACGAGTTGAGATCGCATACTTGCCTACCTACTACGTAGAGTATGAATTTTATTCTGGTCGTGCGTATTATCAATTTCTGTGCTGCTCCACCTTTGTGTGTCAAAGGTGAACCGTTAAATGTTGTTACGGATTACAAACTCATGAAAGGAATGATAGATAAATAAAAAAATACGTTCGGTCTCTCCTATAGATCAGTTATAACAATGTTTGATCGTGTCTACTTTTTGTCGTACTTTCGTTGATCAGTTTAAATTCTAGGAATTTATTTACTGATTTTCTAGGCTCTTGCTCCATGCCTTTATTTTTATTCCACGTGGATAATTTTCACCCTATTTCTATTCTAAAGTGCAAATCGGTATTGCACGCTTAACTGATGACAGTTAAAAGAATTGGTGCAATTTCATCGACGAGAGGCCTTTTATCTAAATGTCCGCATCTGTCACCTCTTGTTCGAATCGAACTAGGAGTAGTAGGTAAGTGTCGAGCGATGGTCAAGGGTGGTAATGGTCATTTGGCGTAATGGGTTTTCTCTGGTCTGATATTCCGATAGGATATACTCTACACAGTAAGAAGCATAAAATGTGCATAAAATTACATATGTTAGATTTGTAGTAGCACTACAAAATGCATTAATAACACTATACACGACGTATCTACAGTTTATGGTATGAAGTAGTAAAATATTTAACTAATTATTACTATTTTCTAGTTTTTCTTCTATTAGTATATTACAAAGCAAAATAATTGAATCAGATTAATACTTAATAATATATTAAAGCATAGAAATGTAAAGGCTCTATCTAAATTCTCCAGCAAAACATGTTCGTGAGAGTATTCGATAAGCTCATAGCAAATTGAATATAACTTTATCGTTTCGCAATATTAATATCTCCCCCACACACCCCTGCAACGTCTAGACCAGAGGTACTCAAACTTTAAATTCGGCTTGTCGACCCACCTGTCTGCTTGTTATTTTACACAAGATTATAAAGACTGAAACAGTTTAAGAGGGGCTATCTATAAAGCTAGCAAAAATTTCGAATTTCACATAGTCGAACAAAGCATGGTCGAAATTGACTTTGAGGTGAGTCAGACAATTTCGTTAATATCAGCCAAACTCTGTATTGCAAAGAAATTTAACCTAAATGTCTTTGTAATGATTTAAAGCTTAATAAGAATTACATTTGAATTGGCGGATAATGTGGCTTTTAATCCAAGCATTTATACTTTGAGTAAACAAAATAATTGCTTTAATCTTTTGCAATATACGTAACTAGTAAAAATTGACCCGTCAAAAGCAGGATCAGGGCATTTCAATAGAGTGTAGAGTCACCCCTGCTCTATCGTTGGAAAACTAATCTTCTTTACCCAAGCTGGGCCTATCTACTGAGTCTATAATTGGGTATTAGCGTTAATATCCTCGTCCAATCTATATAATCCTGGTTTTATATTGTATACTGGTATATTAAATATTGACCAATGTATTTATACGTTTTTAGGCATTCTCTTTTTTCGTAAGTAGGTAGGTATTTCTATTTATTAAAAAAACGATTATTTAACATTTAATCTTTGTCCTAAAATAGAATACTTACTTTTAAACTGGTAGTGGTAGGTAGGTACAAAAATTTTTTAGGCAAACAAATGTGATAATTAATTCTACATGTCCAATTAATTTCCGACGGGGTCACGTGCTGTTGTCATCGTCGTGTGTCCGACCGGGATTATTTGCCGATATAGAAATGCGGTTCTTAATGGACAGTGATTTATAGAACGGGGGTGGCAGCCACCCTCGCGAGGGTTACCGGCCACCACACATCGCAAACGACATTGATTTCTGGAAACGGAAGACAAGCTTCGTTCCCGCTCAATCGAATAACAAGTGCATTGAAATTTGGCAAGCTTATGAAAAGTAGGTAGATATTTGATATGTTGCTACGTAAACAGTGTAGTTACTGTACGAGTTTCGTTTAAATGTCTTTAAAAAAAAATATGTTTCTTGATCTTTCATACATTTGTAATTTAAATTTTTTTTGTTTGGTAAAATGTTAACATTGCATAAAACTAAAGTTATTGATCAACAAATATTTTAAACTACGTAGTCACATTAACTATACAAATAGTTTTAGTATAATATATGTTTTTTGTCTAAAGCGAAGTGCCAAAAGTCAAATTCTATGACGGGGTTCTATATGGAGTTTATGGAGTGCAACAAAAGGCACCTGAATTTTGTTGCCACACAATACATGATTGTGCTAATATCCCACATGTCACTATGACTACCTACTCATGCAACGCAGGGCCTACAGTACATTCGCTTTATAGTATTTCTTTATAAAAGCGATGCAGATTCACTGATGTTTAAACACAAGACTTACTTTACTGCATGTTCGGTTGACATCACTTTTATTGAACCGCGATGTTTTCCTCGACACAAACTAACGGCATGTTTATGTACCTAGCCCGTTAGCTATTTATGTTTAATTCTTTTGTGTCGGAAGTGTGTTAATTAATAACTGGTATCCTGATTAGTTTTATTACCTGTGTAGTGTAAGTGGGTCGTATGTCGATGTTAGATCGGATAAAGCCCGTGGACTCGATCATCTGTGCGGTCCGTGCCAACTTTTTGCCGCCCGTCATGTTCTACCTGACATCGCCTGTCATTGCGATAATTGAATTAAACGCCCTCGCTAGCAAAAAACAAAGATGTACCAATTAACTTTAATTCATTGACAAACAATTTCATGTCATCCGTAACATTTTTTATCTTCAATTTTAGAGAAAACGATTTATGTTTTTTCCACCTTATTAACCCCTTATTATACCATTGCTAAGCACTAGTATCTTAGACCATTGTTCGCCACGCTGGCCAAGTGGGTCCACTACTTCACGGGCAATGGAGAAATTTATGGAGAAATTTATGGAGAACTCTCAGGCAGAAAGATAATCATCCACTAAACTATCACTGCTCGAAGTCCCTACAAAATTTAATATACGAAAATGTAACATAACAGTAAAATAGAGAGTAATAAATAAAGTCCCCGCTATATTAAATTAGCCGTCGATGTTTGAACTTTGCGCGCATGTTTGACTGTGTTAGCTGAAATAAATTGTGCCAAGCAAATTGCTGTGACTTGGGGCTGTGGGCTGCACTTATATGGATCGATAGGGCATCAGGGTCGAGCGGCGACCTGGCCATTGACGGCAGGCTCACGCAACGGTACCGCTGAGCGCTGGCTGACCAGCCCATTCACGACACTTGCATATTTGTTGGCACATCATTTTCCTTATTGAGTCTTCCTAGATTTAGGAATATACCTGTCCTATGGGGATGCTCTCACATTCACACAAACGCACATCCACACACACGAACGCACACAGAATACACACAAACACTGTGCTGGTGACCTATAGTTCAGGTTTTTGTTTACCTACATTAGGCACCAGATTCTCAGTTTTTCGGATTAAACTACTACTTCATATAATTATATCTAACATGAAGAAATTACCTACCGACTCCTTTTTTCAGTTTATGTCATCAACTTGCATTTAAATTGCGTTATACCGCTTGCTTTGAGGAAAAGCGTAAAGATGAAGATTATGGCGAACACAACTTGTTTCAAGTGTTTAAGGGGATTATAAAGTACAAGTGCAAGTAAAAAAACCTCTAGTGACATTTACCGCACGTGCAGCCAAGCAATATTACGTGGTAGATATTAAGTTATAACGGGAAAAATTATGTACACAAATAAAAAAGTTTAAAAAAGCCTAGTTCATTACAGGTTGTTCCTTGTAAGAGGTTCGGTATATACTTACCTATTTAAAAAACTAAGGAGTGGCTGGTGGCAGTCAAAATGTTCATATAGTGGAGAAACGCAATCATTCACCTCAATTCATCAATTGTGTAAAATTAAATTCGTTTTAAGTCAAGATTAAGTTAATTCTTAAATTAGATTATTTGCAATGTTCATCTCAATTACAAAACCGGAATAAAGCCATAAACTCAAATTGAGGAGACGTCATTATATGGATTGACAACCGACAGACCAATGACAAGATACTGCTGTGAAACAGCTGGGATTTATAAACGAAAAAACGAAGATGACAGGTAAGATAACAGTGCAACTAATTTGGAGTAACGCGAGACTATAACACTATCCATTGTGTTCTGATGAAATTCGCTCAATGCGTGCAAATCTTTTTTATTTTTCGAAAGCCAATGTACTGAATTGAAATCCGTTCGGTATTCCAAAGTTCGTTGCCCTGCAGATTAGCTAAAGAAATAGATTTCAGTAGGATCAACGCTTTTTAACACAATTACAATTTGTCCTACTAATGTTAGAACTTAAAGTCAGTAATACTTATAATGTTTAGTGAGTAGCCAAACTCAATGCTTTTAATATTTGATATACAGATAGAACAGATAGAATATCACTGTTGAATAGTTCAGAATTGTGAAGCGAAGTAAAAAGTAAATTTATCAACTGGTGTTTTTATGGTTACAATTTTTGTTCATATCCAATTTCTTGTAGGTACCTATATGGTTAAGTGCCGAATATTACAAATGATAAATTATCGTAATATATTACTTACAATTTTTGTACAGTAAAAAGTGATTTATAGCATGTATATTCTCATATTTAAGTAAAAATTGTTAGGTGTTATTTACTGTTGTAATTTATTTCGACGAAAATACAATCAAGAATTCACTAAATTGTAATGTAGATTTACAATTAAATCTACATTACAATTTAGTAAATTCCAGTGATTGTAAAGACGTGTTACATCTGTAATTATAATTTCATTCTTTATAAAAAATATTTGAAGAAAATTTGATAAGAATCGTCATTGAAAAATAAAAGCAGTGTAGGTAGTATAGTATATGGTATACTAGGTACACAAAACGTGTGATATGTTACGATGTGTTTTTTTTTTCAGTAATTTTCGCAAACTATAAGTGCGTGCTGCAAGTTTCGAGCAAATTAGTTTTTTGCTCTGCGTGTCCGCACTAAGTTTAAATAAATGAAACAAGAACGTTATAATAGGAAGGCGCGTAGATCTAAACGTCAGATTGAAAAATTTATTACAGGAACAATGAAAATGTAGTCAAATGAAATGTAAATTATTTATAGAAAAACAGAGTGCATTATGCAATGTAGGTACTTTCGTTGTAAACTCTCCACTTTAATAAATTTGCGTAGGTATGTAAAAACAAAAGAATAGCAGAGGAAACTTTCGTTTGCCTTAACTTAGCATAACGAACGTTCACGAGTGCCCCATACATATCAGCATAGCAAAAGTACGGGAACAAATATAAACACGGGGCAAGGTAAACACGAGAGTCTGCGAGACGGAATGTTTGGTACTCAGTACGTCTGCTCTTGCACTTACAACATAATGATTTACACTTTATTGCGGCGGTTCTTCATAAGTTTAAACGTAGGTACTTGATCCGCTCACGTGAATAGCCGAAGACTAATTATTTATTTATTTATTTACGTAAATGTATGCGCCTGAGCTTACCCCAATGTGCCTTTTAAGACTTAGTGAACTTTGATATAGATGTTATTGTATCACGACTTTTGTCTATATATTTCCAGGGGTATTTTACATAGTAAAATAATAGTGTTATTTAACGTAAGATGAAAATAAAACACAATATTTATTTTGCATTTATTTATATCTATTATTTTACTTTTATAGTTATATACGCAAGTGTCATATAAAGAACACTTAAAATAACTACTCATAAAATTTTACGACAACATAATTATTTAACATAAATATCAGACACAACTAGGCAAAAGAGTTTAAAATAAACGTTTGTAATATTTATTACAGCAATAAAATAAACCTATTTAAAAAGCGTGGACCCTAAAGATGGCACGCTTTATGCATTCCTGGAATCTTTACAAACAACGTGCGAAGGTAACTAGTTGACATTATTGTGGTTACTTTGTGGTGACTCTACCATAATATCCATTTTCATAAGATAAGATTGCGTGCTATAGTAAAACGTCCTTACGTTAATACAATTACAGAGTTTTTAAACGAAGGAGGTAATTTTCAAAAGTAGGGAGTAAGTAGAACTTAAAGTTGGTGTTTTCTAAAAAGGTAAGTGACCTGGGTTCCTTCTTTTTGCTTTTGTTTTGATCAAACATGCAAAATAAACGCATGGTTGAATCAACGTGTGTTTGTTTGTAAAACAATATCTATTGAATTTATGTTAGTCCATATAAACCAGTTTCAACATCAAAGGGCGAGCTTTTGCATTGTTTCCGTATCTTCTCTTCCACATAGCTACTCGTAAAATAAGCCTGCAAGAATTTGATTTGCTACCAATGTGAACAAAAAATCATGAACATAGCTGATCTTGCATAGGGCCCAAAAAAACGTAACATTTTTATGGTCAAGCATTCGAGATCCTAGTAAGATTAATTATAAGCCTATGTTAATTTCTTAATCTAAAGAAATCCGTTATTTTAACTATCACAAAAAATAAAATACAAGGTCTAATTGACAACAAAATATATCAATTAACATAGAAGCCAAAAAAATATTTTATTTGTACATAATTGCGTTTTCCTATTGTAGAACTCCAGAGAATAGAAATGATTACAAACATTACCTACTTTTTATAAGGTACTTACATCGTAAAATAATATTAAAGGAGGATTGAACGTGTGTTGGGTCTGTTTATTGAAATGCGCGGGCTTAGCGTTATTACGGAGGGGTTGCACGATACAAACATAATGCAAGAAAAAACACAATGGAATTAAATCAACATTTAAATGTGTTGACATTTTATATGAAAAAGGAACCTTAAAAGAATATAATAGAAAACAACGAACAGCAAGCTAACACTCATTAAGGTTACGAGTATTATGTTTGATCTATTATGAAACAGATGAAGGCAGAATTAAGAGTAAAAACCTCCAAAACTTTAACATACATGTCTCTAAAACTGTACAATTCTTAAACTTATGCTATGACAATGGAATTTCTTACACAGGGAACAGGGAAGTAACATAAAAACTAGATACATAGTCTCTACTTCGTTCAACTGCGTATTTCGAATCGTAAAAATAGTAATAAAAGTAGATGAAGCGTGTGCAAACTTTGTTTGTCTATACGGGAGATTTGATGGTATCGTGAAGGAGCAACGCAATAAAAACATTGCCTGCTGAAGGTAATTGAGCACCCTCGCTCCCGGCATTCCCTAATTGCACGGCAGGAGACGATTCCCACGCGTGGCTTGATCAACCTCCTAGATAAGTGTTGCCAGATTATATTATGTTATTAGTGTATATTAGTGTTATTTAATTTTTCTATAAATAAGGTAAAACAAAATTAGTGAGTATGCTTAGTCAAGGTCTATGCGCCATTTAAGCAATGCAAAACTAAGGTTACTTTATCAAAGTTAATAAAAATAACATAGTTACTATTGACGATATTTATCAAGAATTAAAAATGGTATATGTTTAAATCATTCATTATTAAATTAAGTGTGTCCAGTAACACTTTCCAATGAACACGTTCCATTTTTTCAATCTCCCTACTGATTCCGCAATTCATTGCGTCTGGCAACATTACTCCTAACGTAGGCGCATCGTTCTTATGTAACTTTAATCAAAATTCCGTGAATCTCAGTAGGAGGGCTCTGTACGTTTGTCGGTCTCTAATGAATAAGATACCGAATGTAATTAAATTATCACAAGGCACACGCCTCAGTTTCGCATAGCGTATTGTCACGCGTCATTTAAGGCTTATCGAGAAATTAGATATGATTTTTCAGAGGATTTTTTATTTTCGTTTAGCTTTGAATGCTATCATTAATCAATAATACTAGAATTGTTATTATCAATTTTATTTACCTATTATATTTACTTTTAAAGTAGGTAATCGTAAACCATAACGTACTTATTTGAAGTTTTTAAAATGGACCAAAAAGTGGCTTTCATTAAAACCTTTTGGTTTTCATATCATTCAGTTCATTTGGAACTAATAAAAAGTTTGAAAATAAGAGGTACCTATTTTATAAAAATAAAAGAGAAATGAGTCTCAAATTGCCATAGTCTAAGTGTCTATAGATGATAGCACTGGTGCGGGTTAAGTCGTATTTTTTCCAGAAATTCGAAAGCATTTCGCTAGTAATCACACGGCTATGAGCAGGCATCATGTGAACCAGAGCCAGTAATCGGTGCAGCCGAGCGGCGCTAGTAATTGATACGAAAGCTAGCGGTTCTCCGTCGCATGCGGCTAGCTACGCCCTTCGGTGTGTATGGATTCGATCGGTCCCGATTTTAGCTCGTTACGCCGATTAATCTGAATATGTTCAAGAGACGTTATTTTTTAAAACTTAACACCGGCCATCTTACTAAGTACAGCCTAACACTACACTTATTTTTGAAAGGGCAGGACAGTAAAATACCTGCAGTATAATTACTTCTCATATCTGCTTTATCTCGACCGGCATGGTATTGAGACAATGATTAATGGATTATGTTCATGAAGTAATCCGTTAAACATATTAATAAAATCTATTTTATTTTTAGTAGAGCATATTAAACAAAATCAAGGATCAATATAGCCATGACTTTTATAAGAAGTCTTGAAAAAGGTGAAACTCTAGCCAACGCCTAAGTACTTTTTTATAATTCGGTATTTATCATTCTTCCGGCCTAAAAGTTTCCTTAACTAACATACTCGTACACTCATTAGGTACACGTAGATTTCTTATGCAATTCGAGGACGTTACAGAAAATTTTCAATTTCACGACGTTTTCCTTCATCGTAGTTATTGAATAAAATTAATAATGTCTAATAGGTATAACATCATACTTACTATACTTATTATGATTTTAACACTAGCGACCCGCCCCAGCTTCGCACGGGTGCAATGCTGATACTAAATACACTACAGAAAAACTGTGAACGTTTAT
>DWAV01001748.1:0-12698 GCA_018231305.1 Noctuana lactifera | reverse complement strand
ATTCTGATAATTATTATTTTTAACCGACTTCAAAAAAGAAGGAGGTTCTCAATTCCACTGTATTTTTTATGTTTGTTACCATTTTGTTACCTCAAAACTTTCGTTTGGGTGAACGGATTTTGATGAATATTTTTTTATTTGGAAGCTGGTAGTCCTATTGTGTAGTCCCATTACAATTTCTAGTATTAATTAGTACTGACAATGGTATCTATAAGACAACCATATAAGTCTTAAATTTGCAAATTAACATACCTAAAGTAACGCGACTTGTAATTATTAGTATGATTAGATTACTGTACTTAGACTAGCATTAGACATCCGTAGAAACCGTAATTAGTAACGTGCTAACTGTCGATTAATTCCGGTACCTAACTGTTTTGTCGCTAACTGTTCACGTCTGGACGTCTATTCGCATTGTTCCATATTTGATTTTCAAACGGCTTAAGAATTAATTTAAGTGTCGTTCTAATTTGGCTTGAGGTTTTTAAGACAGATAGTAGGTACCTAGTACTTAAATCAATTGAATACACTTGTATTGGTTAATCAAAAGATTCATGGTAATGCGGAAATATACGAGATAAGTAATGAATGCCCACTTAACATCAGATGACCTGCAATTCTTGCATTGTAGAGATAATGTCGCATTCGATAAAAGCCAATTAATAATTATAACCTATAATTTTAAGTAGGTATACGACATAAATTGTTAAACTTCTTGGTACAGTAATAGAGATTTATGTTATTGGCTAATACTAATTGAAATCTGTGGGCGACCACAACTTTTAGATAAAAGTAGGCGGCAAGATAGCATTGCTTCAAACATATATGTGTTGATATATCCGAACTGAAATTTCTCACAGGTCACATCTCATCAGGTCTCAAATTTATACGTTTTAATAAAACGAATGCAGTTACAACACTCGATATTATTTAACTATATGCTATTCGAGGGTAGGTTTTATATATCAGATTAACGACATATTTTAATAATATCACTTTATTTGGTTGGACGACCCGTGTGTTTCCACGCCAGTCCTCCGTTCGAAGGGTCCCGGGTTCGATTCCCGGCGGGGAAGAAATTTAAATGATGAATTTAGATTTATGTTACCGGTCTGGGTGTTTGTGTATTTGTCTTTATGTGTGTCCGTGGCACCCACGACACGGGGAATCCTAGTGTGGGCCTGTGAGTGTGAAGCGTTATTTATTTATTATTATTTCATCACTAGGATATTAATGAAGACGCAAAACATTTGTAAGTCGATAATAAATTATAAAGAAATAGTTCAGTAGGTACATCAAAAGACTTCGTAAACAGGAATCAAAATAAATTGTTAACGCCAATTAATTACCACGTCTTTCAGATGTTTATTTAATTCATTTAAACTCTACTAATACGGTTAGTCCTTTAGGGCTTTAAATCAACGAGTTATTTAAGTAAATGGATGAATAAAAAAAGAACTCATTGAGAGTTATAAATTGTCCGGCCGACTGCATTCCGGGCGTTCCGGCGTTGGAATTGCATTAGAATAAAAAATAAATAATAGTAGATCTAACTTTATAAATAACTAGATTTGTGGAGCATCAGGGGCGCTGTGTGTTTATAGCGGAAAAATATAGAGGCAGTCACGTTTATATCAGACGACCACGATTCGATACGGACTTGATCGTGTGCTTGTCGTGACCGATGCGGTATAAATCACAGAAAATCTCAACAACGAAGAATACATTTATAAGTCCAAAGAACAAACATTCGTTCAGGTAGTTCATTACGCTGTAAACCATATTTTATGTTTTATAGTTTTTATACGTTTAATAAATCTTAGATATTGTTTTAGTCGCATTTTTTAAATAACGCCTTTACGTGTACGACCTCAAGTATGACTTCTCTCCTCTTTGAGGTTAAACGTGGGAGTGTCTTGCAGTGACCACTTAACATCAAGTGGCCTACTCCTTTGCAGCTCTTAAACGATAAAAAAATGCCGCATATAGATAGATACCTACTCGTTAATTATGAAGTGTATAAAACATTGAATATAATTTTTTTAGTTATTAGATAATAAATAATTGTTATATAGTTTTAAATAAATAAACATGTTTTTATTTCCGTTCATTCCACTATATTCAAATAAAAGTCTTTGTTTACAGCAGATACGTCGAGAAACATCTGACGTTATAAATGGCGTTCAGCCGGCGTATTCATAACAGCGCTAAAATAATCAGAGTCGGCGCGAACAGTCCGAAAGAGCGCACGCGCATCCCTTCTTCGGGAAAAGACTAAAAAGCGGACTAAATATTTATTCAAACTATATTTCATAATAAACTGTGTAGAATAGATTAAATCCTTAAAACAGTGAAAATAGCAAACAAATTAAGTGATCAAGCCTAAAATAGTAATAAGATCAACGAGATGCGGTGTGTGGTGAAGTTTACCTAATTTCGTGTTTACTTTACGAAGCTCTAGATCTAAAAAGCTCAATTAGTAAAAAGCGAAGTCAAAGACCTATTAATTGTGATATATTGAGTGATGATGCTAATTATATTTAGACGGAAGAATGTTACTAAATCGTTACGAAGTGGGTGTGAGAATTTGTGACGATCTTTAAATAAAGTGTTTGGGTATAACTACCATGGTTGCTATGATTGGAGTGGCGGAACGAGCCTCGAATGACTACTTCAAGTCATTTTTACCTGTAAGTCTTATAAATATTTTGAAGGTCGTTAATCGTAAATAGCAACTGGCACAGATACCTATTTAGTTTACGTTTTTAGGGGTGTCAAACTTTGTGATTTCGCTAATCTGTAACTCGCAGCCCTGCACTAGCATTCGAATTCGTGGGTCGACATGGTAACACCGCACGGCTTGTTGCCATTATACGGAGATAGTAAACAAATAGCTGGTGATTATAATTGCATCGCTCGTACCTAATTAGTAATCTATAAATTCTTTATTTGAAATGGAAAAAAAATTATCAACAATATGACATGCGTGCTATTTGAGCAATATTTCTGTGCAATAGTACAATACAAGGTTTACTAAACACTTTTCTAAATGTCATGGACTCGACTTATCCTGATTATTCACGATTATTAAATAATGATTCACTTTCCCCAAATCAAGAGCAAATTTGAAATATCTTTAAAAGATACGAGTATGTTTAAAAAAACAATGTTAACCAATTTCAGTAGATTTTACTATACAAGCAAAATAATATTCGCAGCATAATCGAAGTAAGGTCCATTAAGATTATTTTTTACTTCGCGTCTTGAACTTTTAACCTCATATCTTACGATAATGAATGAATGAACAGTCAACAACTTCCTACATTTTCGAACTCCATACAAATGAAGATGATAAAGAACTACATTTCATAATTTTTGAACTTTTGCCAAAACGCCGTCCTTGCTTCCTCCGCTACGAGTCAACTAGGCGATATTGTTTGTTTTATTTTTAATTCTTCTCAACTGACTGCTAAACATCTGCATATTTTTATTTCCAAATCGAACATAATTATCTGTGTGTCTATAAACTTTTAATTATAGATTTTTGTTTCTCCAAATTTAAGGCTTTGTTATGATTTAGTTCTTAACTTGAATATTTTTGTACATTCCAGACTGTCAACTCACCGCCAGTACCCCATCGTGATCTCACGGGACCCTCAGCATCCTATCGGCCCTACAACGAAGAATACGCTCCAGTCCAACGCCATGTGGAAAGACCTGTCCAACCAGAACTCGACGTTGAACGCACAAAGAAAGACAAGAAGTGGTCTATTGGAAAACTCTTCAGAAGAAAGAAAAAAGAAGAAGAAAGTAGCTCATCATCCCATAGCGAAGACGGTGTCAGTTCCAAATCTCCATCGAAAAGAAAAACAAAAAAGAAAAAGAGACCACCAGCAGTAAACAACTTTGATCATATAGTCATTAGGGATACAAGACGAGCTCAAAGTTTGGCCAAACCAAATTTACGGGAAATCAATGATGATGGCGTCTTATCGGATCCATCAGCTGGCTTTATAATTAATTATAAAGCGCAAGATAAATTCGGGGCGTCTAAAGAATCACTTAGTTTAAAAGATGAAAACTCAATCCGATTAGGACGACTTGGACTGGAGACACCTTCAAGAAAGTCTAGAAAGGGTCGCCTGAAAGCGCGAGTTGAAGCCCTGAGAAACAGCATGAGAGGTGAATCGAGCAGTGATGAAGACTCATTGAAATCATCAAATTCTTCATCAATTATTCGATTTCGAAGCGACGAATCCCTAATGCGATCACGGGATAACTCTTTAAATAAAAGATCTAGAAGTGCTAGAAACGAACGATATATAAAAAGATTGTCTCGAGATGAAGAAAATCAATTAAACAAAGAAGCTGAACTTCTTCAACAGGGATATACGAAAGCCGAAGTTGAAATGCTGACGAGGACTCCAACAAGCCAAAGTAGTGGATATGGTACATGTAAACGTGAACAATCTAATAAAACTAAGCCCGATCAGTTGACTGTTAATGATTTAGGTCGGCGGCCAATGAAGTCAGAATCTATATCGTCATTCCCTTCTACTCAAAGTTACCCCTCATCCATCAATTTTAGTGCTAAAGTTAACAACGAGCATATTAACTATTCTATTCAATATCCAAATAATAATATTAACCGGGAATCGCTTTACGCTAACAAAGAAAGCAGTAAATCAAACCAGTACGAAAACCCAGATAAAATAATGTGCGTAAAGTTTCCGCTAGGTAATGTGACAAACGTCAAAAAAGAAGAAAAAGCCCCGCCAGTACCCCCTCCTCGAGACATGCACCGAAAAGTTGTAACACCGTTATCGATGTATTATGATAATACTCAATTAGTTGCAGACCGAATTACCAATAACCAAAATGTAACACACGGTGTACCCAACAATGACTTTGAAAGAATAATGAGACGAAGTCAGGAAAGATCTACAGGCTTTGGAGTTAATGGTTTACGGCGACCAATATCTAATTCCGAAGATCATATTGCAATGCAAGACAGTGAATACTTGCAAAACTATAGGTACAAAAGTGAACAACCGCGTAGACCCGCATCGGTTTCAGCCGAGCCTAATCATTATGGAATGTATATAAATACACCACCGTGGCGTAAAAAAATTGAGCAGTCACCCATAGTTAAACCAGAACCAGTTCAAAGGAGACAGGATTATCTTTATTACGCTGATCAGAGTCCAAGGTCTCGACGGCCAATTAGCATTAAAACTAGTCAAAATGGTTTAGAAAACCAATATTTAAGTGATTCTCAGGCTTCCTCTAATATGATGGAAAATATATATAAACGACCAAAAAATGCTTCAGAATTCTGGAGAAAAATGGATGATGCTGAAAGGCATAGGCGGCATCAAATCATGTTTTCAAATTCGAGAAGTAGCAGTGATCATATGCATACTACACCTTTGCAACATAATAATACAGCAAAGGAGATACCACAAGACAAAACAGATAACACCGATAATAAAAATAGGCAAAGCAAAACTATTGATACTATAGATGGCGCCCAAGTCTGGAAAGCAACAACAGAATACAAAAGATCTGTTACTGTAGAGCCACCAAAAGTGGTTACATCTCCTTCACCAAAAACACACGTACGCCATAAATCTGATACTTACGTCTCTAGCACGTATCAAATGCCTTCCGATGATGAAAAGAACTCTGAACGCCGAAAGTCAACAAATCTCGACGATGCTCTAAATGAATTAGAAGCGATATATAATAGCTTAGGACTAGGAGACGAAGATTTATTAGATAGAGCTGAACGTCGAGAATTAATGACACCTAAATTTAACGAACATATTAATGACTGGAATGGAAACGATGAAGATTTGCAACTACGAAGTCAACCTGCAACACCCTTAAGACGCTTGTCAAGAAGATCAACTTTACCTGACAAATTACAAGATGATATGGCATTCCGAAGAATGAATTCATTCTCGAAGGATAAACCAAATCATAAAGACGCTCAGGCTCAAATTAGTTACATGTTAGCTTCACCTGTGTATGTACCCTACGCATCTGATGACGATAAACATTCAGAGCGTAATGAGCCTGATATTGTATACGATGATGTTGTCTACAGAAACATAAAGCAAACAAATAATCGTTTAAAAACTATGGATCCTCAACCTCCTTTTGGTATTCCTGTAGGACCTGTTTCACCTGCCCCACAAAGTGATTACTTACACGCTAAACCTGAAAACAAAGGAAGATCTAGATTTGTTCCTAAAAGATCACCAGACATTGTGTCCGATGATCTGGCTTATAGAAGTTTACGAAAGGATAACAGGCACACGGGTTTATTTAATGGTGATGAATATAATGGTTATACTAATAATAATCCAAATTACGTGGAATTTCCTTATAGTAAAGAAACGTCTGCAAGTATGAAGAAAAAACGGGCTGTTAGGTCTTTGTCAGCTAACATATTCTCAATGATACAGAAGGAAATAGATGATGCACTTAACATGAGTAAAGTGTCTAACCTTCAAAAAACTCATAGCAACAGTGATGTTATGAGGCGGCTGCGTGACACATTCGAAAATAACGACAATGAACGAGATCACATTCCTCGTAATAAGGTAAAACAACGTCACAATACTGTCAACCTCTTTGTCAATAACACTCACGCACCATCACATCATTTCGCAAAAGACGATTCATTCATTCATAGTGACGATAAATGTTTTGCTAAGCCACCTTCTTGTGATAAATCTAAGAGCTCATCGCCATCAAACAGATCACCCCTTTCAAAACGATCTTCTAAAGATGAATTTCAGCATGTTCTGAGTATACTAGCGCAAGAAGCAATGGACACAAGCAATAAATTAGGTGTAGCTTTAGCCGAATTAGATAAAAACAGAAACAAGAATGAATTTTCAGATATTCAAAATAGAATATCTGATAGCAGGCAAAACTTTTTAAATGGTTTGACTGGTAAGTCGTGTGATAATTCAGTATCTGATACAAAACAGGATGACCTTCATTCCGACACAAAACAAAATTCAAAAAACGATAACTCTGTGGTTCCAACTACCCAACAAATAAGCAAAGGTAAGAAAACTGAAGACAGTTTATTAGTTATATCGGATCAGTTGCATCGAGTTGAAGATCAATTGAAATTTAGTTTCGAGAAAGAACTGAAATTTGATGATGAGAGCTTAAGATTGTCCAATTACATGGGAAAACCTGAAGAAAAGACAAAAGCTCAAGAAACTATAGTTGTTGTCCCAGATGCCAAAGTTATTCCTGATATAATACCAATTTCTATAAAAGATGATACAGTAAAAATTGAAAATAAAAGAAACGAAAGTAAGATTGAGGCACCTGTGCCTCCAGTTAAGTCTCTTAATCCATTCCTGAATACCGGGAACAAAGTCAAAGAAATAGATGGAATAAAAGCTTTCAAAGAATTAAAAGATGGCATCTCAGATTTAATAGCTGGAATTTCTGAAGTAAACGAAAAGCTATTTATTCCTAAAGCGTCGAAAACTGAGCCTGCGAAAATAATTAATTTTGTGTCGGGTATCTCTGAAGCTGGAGAAAAGTTAAATGAAGTTACTAATGATGAATCTAAGCAATGTCTTCATAACAGGGCTTCAGTGAATCTTTCTATATATGAAGATGATTTGCAAAAAGAAAAGGATGCCGCTGCCGCTGACTCAAATGAATATAATTCTTCAGAAGAGCTAGCAACAATATTTAAGCTAAACAGTGAAGCAAAATCATGCGCAGAATATAATAAAGAAAACCAAGAAGAGAACAATGCCGGACCACGTGATGACTTAAGCTCGCCAAAACTCGTAAAAACGATGAATCAGCAACTGAGAAGACTTTCAGTTGATGATGGTACTCCTAGTCACAGCAATTCACTGCCAACAAATGTAGTCCCATGGCGAAACCCAAGGCAATGCAATAATTCACAAAATGATAACAAAGGTACGTGCTCTATTATCATGCATGGTGTGTGGATTTCACTTTGATCATCTGCATCCCGCTCATTGTTTGTTTTCATTTCAGTGTTGTTTTGTTTATGTTATCTGTGTTTTAGTAATACGAATGCTACTACTAGTACTAACCTAACAAATTTACCATATTTTTGTTGTTTGATTGTTTTAGCAGGCAATAGTTCGAAGGAGAAGCGCGATTGGCACGACCCAGGCACTATGATGTTAGCTTGCTCGTACACTGTGATGCTCTCCCAGCACTTGGCAGATTCGGATTGGCTGACCCTACTCGGCTTACTGCTAGCTATGATCACTATTATCGCTATGTTGTTACTTTGAAATTACTTTATTTCGCGAAATTTACTATCTTTTGTTATAGTTGATTGCTATTTTAATCTTTATTCAAATACGTTTTTTTGAATATTCAACATCAGCAGTTATGACTTGCTATTTTAATACCCACACAAAAATTTTATCCACTTTTTTATCCATACGAAAATTTATTACCTAGATATAGTTTTGAACTTCATTATTACGTCTTTTTATTTTTGTATATACCTACATACGTGTGTTAGTCTATGTGTAGTGAATATCATTTTGCAAACCAAGAACATTTTATTCCCTAGAATATTCCATGTCGTTTAATTTTATTACGAACGTATTATTTTATAGTTTTATTTTGTAATTCAATATTATTTACCTGTGATGTCTAATATTACTTTAATTTTATAAATGTGTTTAAAATGTTTCATGTAATATATTTAGATTTTTATTTGGTGCCAAATCCATAGAACAAAATTAGCGAGTTGAAATTTTCTATTTAAGTTAATTAAGAAAAAGGGCCTTATTTATTGGAAGTAGTAAGTTAAAAAAATGTTTTTCAAAAGCATCTACTTACCTTTATTGATTTACTTATTTATTTTAGTTACAAAATTTCTCAACTGGCCTTAAAAATAAAAGTAGATAAAATTCTTATACCTACCTACTTTAGTTAATACCTACTTAATTTAGTTTTAGTGTTTCGCATGTATCGAATGTTATGTTTGCATGATGTTTTTAACATGAATTTTATTTGGTTTTATTTTTAATACATATATCTTACATTTTTTATTATACCTAGCCTAGCCATAAAAATGATTAAATGCATTATTTTATATATTCTGTGCTAATATTTTTCAACTTTTTTGAATTATAAAATTATATTTTTATGCATAATTCCTAGATAGAAATAATAGTTTTTAGAATCAGAAAAGTAATGGGTACCTACATAAAACATTATTATTATTATTACATTTATTACCTACCTACTAATGACGAAAAATAAATTTAAACCTGAAACAAATTTAAACCTAAATTTTTTACTGCCCGCAACTACCTACCTATATACCTACATAAAAAATAGGTACCTATGTACGTATTATACCTACATATTTGCAAAAGTTTCATTCTTTTACAATGATTTTATGTTACACCGTTTACAATTTATAATTATATTTGCTTTTAATTATACTTATTTCATTATTTTATTATATTTCTGTTTCTAGGTGAAAACTGATTGCCTCAATATTCGACATGGCTACTGACAAGTATACCTACTCCGATATTATCATAAAGTATTTAAACTAATTTACATTAATTACAACATGATTATTATGTACATTATACATACCTACTCCTATTCAAATGTTGTACGTGAAACTATTATTTTCTATGTTTATGTAGAGGCTTCCAGTTAAACTTAAAAAGAGCGTAATTTATAAGAGATAAAGTTATAATTTAAATAAAGTGTTTCAGTTATTGAGTCGTTTTATTTAAAACTGTTAAACTTACCTAGTCTAAGCTACGTACTTCAGTGTTAGCAATTACTGACTCACTACTGTCTATGTAAATTACTAAGACAGAACTAGAAGAATCGCATAGGATATTTAACGATTTTTTTGTTTATTTGTAAAAAAGAGCATTACCGTAGTGTATAATCAAAATTTACAAACATTGGTGTTAGTGCCATCTATGAAAACGTTTATAACACTTACTATTTGATACAACATCATACAGTAAACAGTGACATCTATGAACGCTTTCAATATCAAATAATATTCAAATAGTACACGCAATGTTGTCAAGATGGCTCTGATAGTTTACTTCTCAGAGTAACCTAGAAAAATATGAATTGTTAGAATGAATCTAGTAATAAAAAAACAGTAATTTTATTATTTCGTTATTTTGACTTAAATACACAAATTATAGCTACAGACAACACAAAAAAAGCAGACTACTTGCTGGCCGGATTATCTGTCGACGAATATAGTGTGACTGACAAACTGATGACACTTGACAGCTGTCAAATTATTTGCAGAAAGAAACGAACGACGGGTGCGTCGTGTAACGTGTTGTGAAATTTATTAGCGAATCGTTTTTAATTTTTGAATTGAGACTAGTTTTAATTTTATATTAGTGATAAATAACCTAAAATAGTTGCCGAATTATAGTGCTTATTTATGTAGGTACGTCATTTTGTGGAAGAGCACGTGAATTCGTTGCCGTTGAAAAATCATAACATAACATCAAGCAACCTACTTTGTTCCTGTTGAGCTGCCTTTATCGTGGTTTTTAAAAGGTAACGGTTTTTTATATTATTATTTTAATTTTATACAACAAATTGTTTACTATTTTTTACGCTCAATGTTGGTGATTTGTCGAAAGTTCAGGCAGTTTAAAAAATTACTTTGAAAACTAGTTTGCATTTGCCTAAGTTGCTGTTTATCAGGTTGTAACGTTTATTTTCTGAATGATATGACGGTCAAAACTTATGTTTTCTTATCGATAATTTCATAGATGTTTGTTTGAACCACAGTTCTACTAATACCATGCTGGAATTCAGTCAAGAAATATATAGTTGAGAAGTTTAATACTAGTCTGCTGACTTGTCAAGCCAGATTTAGTAGGTAGGCAAATGTCTTGAAACAATTTTTTAATCATTGTCAAATCCTAGTTTCCATATCAGTGAAAATCGTGCCTAATTAGTGATATTATATAAATTGTAACTTAAAATCTTAACACATTAATTACTCTGAACATGAATAGGAGTTTTTGAATTAATATGAAACTTAAAAACATTCTTAAATGTGCAGTTTGCCTTATGGTTATAGTAAAACACTGTCTGCTTTTTTGTACTAGGTAGAAAATGTACAAAATATAATAGTTAAATGTGTCATTCATTTAAATAGAATTTACATATAATCTGGAAATATTTTTAACAAATACGTCTGATTTACATTGGCATCAAAGTTAAAAAAGTAAAACAAGAAATAAGTTTGTTTTCATGATTGTCAGATTCTATTAAAATGAACTACATTCCATTACTAAACCACAAAGAGCTCTAAAAGCTAACATCCCCATACTAATCTTGATCAATTCAAGTGCTTATAATTTACTTAGTTCTTGCAACTAAAATGTGTCATGATCACAAGGTAGTAAAAACATAACCGAGGAATGCCAGCTGCACTTTTCATGGCCGCTTGTCCATAATAGTGCATATTAAATTACACAATTAATTCAAGGAAGTTATATGATATCTAGTTTGCTACCACTGTCTATTTGTATTATGGTGGTTTCACGTCATGGAGAAAATATTAAGAAACACAGTAATACATTTTCTTTACACAAACATTGTATTCTGTTGCATCCCCCTCTCCCCCCTTCTTTGGCCCCCCTTTTTCGACCCCAAATTGACAATCAATGACAACCCAAAACTGACTGTAACATAGATAATATAGGTAGTGTTCTTCCAACTTTTCAATGGAGATATCTACGTCCAAATATCTACGTCAACATTCCTATCTGGTATAGCATCCATCGACATATCCACACCATCTGGGATTGTGGTGGTCTTCCATGGTTGGATTCAGACTTTCATTCCTACCATGGAAATAATCAGAGTTCTGTAATGATCTTCTTGCAAAGGCATTCTTTGAAAAAGCCAATAAAAGCTTCATTATAACAATTGGTGATTCGTCTGGCAAGCCAACAGCACTTAGCTTACCTTTATATTATACCAAAGCAATGTGCTACTAAACTATTATTTAAATATTTATTCTTGTATGTTATCTCAGAAACACAATCTAAATAAGTTAAAGAAGTGACAACCATACAATAAAAATATATATATATATAATGTATATTATTATGTATTATGAAGGAGTATAAAGTAGGTAGGAGTATATAAACTGTTAATGGCAATTTAATTTTTTGCATTCCAAATTTTGTCTTGTCTTTTGCATAGTTAATGAAAGTAGTTTACAAGGCACTTACATTATGTAATGAGGAAGCGTTAACTCTTGACCATTATTCCCAATTGAGACAGGGGTCCCTATTCTATTTATAACCATACCTTCCTCAGGCCAAAGCTATTGTTAACTTTAGGTTTCTTCTGTAAATAATTGGTTTAAATCTTTGTCGCGAATCTTGGTCACTGTCTGAATTGAATAGGGTTTTTATTAAAGTTACAGTAAGTGGCATTACAGAAAACAGACAAATTATGATATAGTAACTTCCGTACATTAACTTTTTTTGCTTAATTGTGCAAAACTGCGTTTAATACACTCAGCAGGGTGATTAATAGTATAATGTTAATTCAAATTCAAAATTTTACACGTATACACTGGATGAACGTCAAATAACTCGGTACATCGGCTTTAGGCGCCCTATTGGCTAAGGTAGGCCGGG
>DWAV01001747.1:0-12710 GCA_018231305.1 Noctuana lactifera | reverse complement strand
TTTCCGGTCTACAGAAAAAAAGAAAAAAGTTTTAAAAAATATATTTTTGGCTTCTATATCGTTAATAAAGCCCCCCCCCCCCCCGAGTAGAAATTTCGAAAAAATATTTAATGTACAGAAAAAATATTTCTACAGTTTTATTATAGTGTATAGATATTATTTTCAATAACAATCTTGGCCTAAAACTAAAAGCAGTGAAATAAGGTTACTTAAGTAAAAATGAAAACCAGTTAGAGAGTTAGACCGTTTGTGTATAGACAGAAAAAGGTACAGACCCCAAAATAAATTATTAAAGTAATTTATAATTTTTAGCTGGGACTAGATTTTTGTTATTACCTTCTTACAATGGAACATAATTATAGCACGTCATTTAATGAGTTAAATTACCAGTAGAACAAACCTTTACAAAATTATTTAAGAATTCTACATAAATTTAGAATTCTGTTTGGTTTAGGTGGTAGTGTAGTGGTTGGGAAGGGTTTTGAGACAGATATATAGTTATAAAAACTGCTGATTGGTTCTTCTGAACTTAATTTATTTATTGTTTTGCCAACAGGTTGATGCAAACCAACCTAAGCAGGTATATAGATGCTGTGGGCAAACAATCAGCGGCTGCTCAGGGACTTAAGAAAGTCATTACGACTGCTGATAAGCTGCGTAATTCTACATCCCAGTTCCTTTATGTATTGAAAGATGAGAGGGCCTTGGAGTAAGTCAAATAAACATTATTTTTAGACTTAAGTATAAAGTTTATAAACCTATTATATTACACCTGTCAAATCTTTAATTGTTTTGTTCATTGGATTTTCTTAATATGTTCTGATTTATATAAGAAAATTTATATAAAAAACGTGATTAGAAACCCAAAATATTTGCTTCTTAAGAAGTTATAGCAATTTTACCGTTTTTGATTATCACGCTCAATCATCAATCATTGGATGTATAATGTCTCTAAAGTTGCATATATGTTACATTCACATTTGGATCAATTTAAAGATATGATAGGAGCTTATTCAGGAAGAACAAGGTTAATGCTTCTATCAAAATAAAGTATAATAATAAAAGTTGAGAAATGTTACCAAGAGCAGTATCTGATGGCTGGTTTTTTTAAATTCGATTAATCGCCTTTGAAAAATAGCTACGTGCAGTTGTGTCTAGACTCTAGAGCTTTACCTCACCTGTAGGAAACAACTTATCGACCTTATCATGGGCCTATTGTTAACAAGACAATTATTTTGGGAGAGAAAAAAACACATTTGAAAAACTTTCTCAAGTAGCAACTTTCAACAAATATAGACTATTATGAACCATTATGAATCAATACCATTAATATCAAGAATCCACCTGCAATCTTGTATTGTTAGTTCAAAAACAAAATTTGTTATACCTATAATAATATCAAATAAAGTAAGCACATAAAAATTGATTTAAAATACTGACTTACAAAATTATTTAAAGTATAAATAATACAAATGTGACTAGGTACTGTCCCTAATAATTTGACCACCCACTGTATGTAAGCGATTAGAAATGAAATATATGGGAAAGTAAGAAAATAGTAATTTAATTTAAATTCCACAGTATTTATAACTAAGTTATAATTCGTTTACTAATGTATACATTGTTAGTTAATATTTCATTTTCATCGAGATCATCCTTAAAATCGAGTCATGGATTTATAACATATTAGAAAAGACCCTTACTATAATTTACTTAAGTTAACAGCAAAGATCATTGACCATGAAATATTTTAAGAGGTACAAACATTTTTCAATCCTAACTAAATGCAGCGAAGCGTGCACTGGCGTGTTCTGGTTCAATGCCTGCGATTGAACCTATTGAGTAATCTTGAAAGTCAGAAACTGGCTGCCTGCAACACTTTTACCGTCCATTGCCTTTATCATGGCCTAATGCTGAGGGCAGGTCTCTCCCCGCAGCTGGGGAAGGCGCCCAGAATACTCCACAAATCCAAATGGGACCAGCGTGCTGGAAATACTGGAGATTAATGAAAAACTCTAATCAAAAATCAAAACTTACTTTTGTTAACAACAAACAAGCATGAGAAAAAGTCTCTAAGTAGAGTCTGAAACATGTTCAAGCTAATACTCCGAGTATGTATTTGTTTACGAGTATATTCATATTTTGTGAAAAGTCAATACGTCTCTTTGAACTTGGTTTGGCTTGGCTGATTTATATTCATATCATTTCACGTCTTTTCAAATGCTGGTAGAATAGTACTTGTTTATGCACTAGCTTATTGCACTTCACGGACATGTACCTTAGAATTAAATTAAAGTGTTTTCTGGAGCGAAATAATTTCCGTTCCAAGTTTTAAAATTACAATTAATTGGAGCTCTTATGTTGTCGTAGAATTTACTTTTTAGCCGACTTCAATTTTATTTATTTTAAGAAAAAAAATAAAACCAACTTAGAAAAATTAGGGAGTACCCCACTTAATAATTTATTTCGCCGTTTGAAGACCACGGCTGTTGAACTGATGTGGAGACTAAACAAAATTTCGTGAATTGTATGTGACAAAAGAGAAATCAGAATATTAAATTAAATATTATGTTTGTTAATTAACGATTAAATATTATGATGTCATTCATCATGATGAATGTCATCATCATTCATCATGATTTAAGTTAATTAACGAGGCTTGGATAAAATGATTACTACTTTTATTAGTCAACTTAAAGATAAATACTATAATAATATCTAATATTATATTGCATTATATCAGATATCTTGTCGATGGTTTTTAAAATTTTTAATTTAATTTAATTTTAAATTTTTGTCGGTTTAAATTTTTTTCTTAAAATAAATTGCTTATTTACATAATAATATACTATATTAAGTTGCGAATGGGAGAATGTTTAGCTGCAATGTAGTCAATGTAACCAATGGGAAATTTCGTGTATATTTGGAATAAATTATACTATTATAACTGTTCGGTGTAGGAAAAAAACATATCATTGATGTATATGGTAGAGCTTATAAAAGGGGACCACAAAGCGCTAGGGGACCACCCCGGGCGCATTTTATTTACCACTTATAACCTCATAATTAATACAATAAATTAATATAATATAGTCCTCATGAGTAGAACGAGTCTTATGATCTCAGATAGGACTTCTCCGAGTTGAGGTTGGATATGGGTCTCCATGAGTTGCAGTGATCACTTAATATCAGATGGTACGCATACCCGTTTGCTACTCAAACGATAAAAAAAGGTTCTTCATAATATTCTCAAGTTGACCTGCGTGGTATTTTAATCATCATCTGTCACAGTCCATCTATTGTACCTACAGATATGATTAACCTGAAATCATTAGAGGAAACCTATGCACTTAATGCCTAATGTCTTAAGACTGTCTGGTTGCGGATATTAACAGCCACTCAAGCCACGATTACGAAATACAATGTATTGCCTGCTGCTTGTGTGTTCTTTTTGTATTAATTAGTGCTTGCAGCTTTGTTTTATTTGCATTATATTTGTTTAAAATTAGTTGTAGCGCGCTAAGCTGTGCCTGATTTAGAAGTGCAAAGCGACGTATTGCAAACACATTGACATTACAGTAGACGCTAATCTGAAAGCGTTAGGACCATTTCAACATTTTATTCAGGAAGAAGAGGATACCCTTCGAATATAGAAATTCATTCATCAAATGATATGACTATGACATGAATGATATGAAAATGACAGTCCCTAATGGGACTCTCGTATTATTAATCTTGATTATAAAATATCCAGTTTTAAAAAGTTTATTGCAAACAGGTTTCTCAAAAGGGTTTTAATTTAAATTTACGAGTTTAATGGCATAGCCACTGTCGAATAAACTTTCTTATTGGAAACGGCTGGCGCCAACAGTTCGTCAAACTTTAATATTTCTGTATTGATTTCTTGGAGGCGTTCTCACGCTTTGCGCCCATTGATCTATTAAGGGAAATAAAGGCAAAACCCGCAATGCGTTGGTTAAGTTAAAAACTAAGTCGTGTTGTATTGTAAAAGACCGCGGTTGCGGCCTTGAGACGTTTGTCTTAACATTAACAGCTGGTTGCTTTTGTATGCGCAAGTTTTAAAGGAATTTAATAAGTTTTAATACCGTCCATCATTAATTACTATAAAAACGTAATTCTCAACGCGTTAAACGGCGTGTAAAGGGCCATTTATTAGCCATTTCAAAAATAAATTATGTCAATTCATGCAAAAAATTATGTAACTAAAACGCATGTTTTTTTTGTTTCGACCTAAATAGGTACTTTTCTCGGATTCAAAAGTAATAAATTTTCAAACAACCTTTCAACCTCTTGACCTTTAGGAGTATAATAATGATAAATCGAACTTACATAAACGGTTAACCATTAGGTACCAGTAAATGGCTTAGTATAATTTTGAGATTGCAGGCGGCATGAATGAAATCAAAGTGAACACATAAGATTATTGAATGAAAGTCAGTTAGGACAACTTGTGTCGCAATATGGCATAGATGTGAATTTGTGTGTAAACAAATTTAATACGCAACTAGGTCCCTCGTCTCGCATATTGCTCACTGCACGAGCCATGAAGCCAATTGCGACAAAACCTGGTTTTTTGTTACGCTTGCCACGACTCAGCTCTCCATAACTTTTTTCGAGACGAATATCTGACAACGATCACAAAAAAATTATCTATAAAATGGTCTTGTGTGTGCTAGATGATTGGTTTTTTCCTGTTTCGTCGTAATCTCGTCATAGATATGATTTGAAAGCATTTATTGATCTACTTACTTAAAACACTTAATTTTTTATTTATTGATGGTATAGTAGATGGTATAACCAAACAATTCATTTGACTCTTGGGCTGTTTTTTTCCGGAAATCTCGTATTCAACATTCGATTAGGTACATTAACCTCGAAACGCAAAAATGGCTTCGTCACGTGCCGCGTCACAATTATAGCACATTTAACGTGGAGTAAATGGGATTAAAATCAAATTGAACATCATTTGCGTAAAGTGAAGACTTAGGAAGTTGATTTAGGAAGCAATTTAGGATTATTTTTTATGTTATTGGCACTTACTAATGGTTTAGAAATCACTAATGTTCCTACTACAGTGCAGTGTTACCGTTCAATTTCGTATAGCGTATACTAGATCTATAAGATCTAGAAATAGTCTGGGAACCATTCCTTCTTACATATTTAAGAAACCTCGGGAATGAATATGCTCTAGCTTGCCTTTCCAAGGTTGTAAAGACGCCCTTGCCAAAAACAAAGGTTAATTAGGACTATAAATATTGCTTTACAGTAATAGAGGGGAGGTGATAGGAATCCTGAAGGTGGGCCGCAAGCACCTGTTCCTGTTCGACGAGAGAGACAAAATGCGCGAGATGGAGCCGCTGTGTGTCTTAGATTTTTACGTGGTGCAGGACCGCCAGCGCGCCGGCTACGGAAAGATTCTATTCGAGTACATGCTCAATGTATGTCTACTTCTGTCTTAAAATGGTTACACATACATCACGTTTCCGTATTACTTGTTTATTTTGTACATTGTTATAAAACTGCTTTATATTATTACTTTAATCCATAGTTGGCTAGAGGACGATGGGTTCCTTGTAACAAGTGTCATATTAGGCACAAATATGTAGATTATGTTATAGGGAAAATAATTAAATTTATGTCAAATATTTATACTATTAAGCCGTTAAACACTACGTTTACTCAAATAAGATAGTCAAAGTAAAAAAATTTTATTGAAGCATGCTTGAAGAAAAGTGATTATTGAAGCAGAATTGATTAAAATATTAGCTATTTTTAAAAATATAAAGTCTCGAATAAAATGGTAATTAATTTTTTTTGATGGAGAAACCTTTGAAAGGTGCTCGCATCCGTGGAAGTGACTTTGTGTTATATGGATTGTTACCCACTGAAACCCTCTTGCGTCTATTCGCAGCGCCTGTATAAGTCTCCAGGGTCTAGAAACGTCTTCTCATCGTGATGCCTAGGGTTGGCTCGCTTGGAAGAGATTTTATAGTTCTCTCCTAGCTCACTCTAATGAAGTTTGCAATGTGACAATCACGTGCCTATTACTTATTTATGGATGGAAGTATGGACTTAAATGTACGGAAGTACATTTATTTAGGAATTACATATATATACAATACATACACATACAGTACACTCACTTATCATCTCCGTAACCTCACCAGATTACCTAGTAATTGCAATTAATTTCATTTTCTAATTAATAGGATCTGCAGATAGCTGCTAAAGAGCTAGCAATCGATGGACCTTCCAACAAATTGAAGCAGTTCCTTTACAAGAATTACGACGTCACCGTTCTGTTGCGACAGAATAATAACTTTGCTGTCACCCCGGAATTCTTTACACTGATGTCTGAAAAAAGGTACATATATTCAATTACTTGTTCTTGTTTTTCTGGCACTTATTTGATATAATAATATATTTAATTTGTCGATGTTGTTGCGGTAATATTTTACGAAGAATAATATGTTGCGTCTTAATATTATATACTAGCTGTGCCACGCGGTTTTACCCGCCTCTAGAATAGTAACGTAATGCTTGATAGCCTATAACCTTCCTCATGAATGTAGCTATCGTATACAAAAAGATTTTTTCAAATCGGTCCAGTAGTTCCTGAGATTAGCGCGTTCAAACAAACTCTTTAGCTTTATATATTAGTATAGATTATGTACGAAATCCATAGTTCTCTATACACGGAAAACTTTCTAAAAATAAATGCAATTAATTATCATGGAAACATAATGACTCCCTATAAGAACCAGTAATGAGAACGTCTTCATCCAATTTTTCAGGCCACAGAAAGGACGTCGACAACATTCGTGGTTTTAACCTTGCGCTTTGTCCTTATTTTTTCAAACATAATAAAAATTAACATTCCATATTATACATTCAGTATTAAAATTCTCAAAAACATTAATATTTTTAGAACATAATGACTATATTTGCATTCCTAATACTTCGCCTTAATATAAAACACTTCAGTTTATTTTAGATTCATAATTAATACATATATCATGCTTCAATTATTACATAAATATGAGTTATTCGACTCTTAAAAACGGCTTCGGCTGAATAAGACGATTGAGCATCTCTTTCTACATTTTTTAAAATCCGCTCTCAAAACAAAAACTAAGAATGCAACTTTTCCTGCTGCAGCTATTAGTGGCACTTTTCGTTCCAATGTTCAATCGATTTTTAAATTATTAGGTAAACAATTATATTTTACGTTTTATTAAGACTTTTTAATCAGCTACTACTTGCAATACTAGTTATAAATCCAGAAACTTAGATGCGACTCGCATTTGATTAAATGTTTTTCGATTATAAATTGACATTTCACGTCACTATTGTAAAGTGTCAAAAGGACCTCATTACCTTGCCGGTAGTTTACACTTCGTCCGCTTGGATTTCATAATTAATTGGACCAAGGAATCGCGTTGTCCCATACAAGCTTAGCCCCCGTTTTTCACTCCCTGAGAGGTATAATTTCGAAAAATCCTTTCTCTCGATACTGTCTTTACCATCAGCGGTTTAGGCTGTGCGTTGATCCGACAGTCAGCCAGTCATTCAGGGCAAAGCATTTTATAAGTATAGATTAGGGGCCTTCCTTGATTACTTATAACCGGCAGGATCGCGTGCCGTGCTGTACGAGGGTAACATAAAGCTATACAGCTGTTATCAAACTTATCAGCAGTTTCCATATTGCATTTCTCAACACGAAAGTTTTATGAGACCTTGTCTATTGCTTTGATTATAAAATCAACGTTGGTTTAAATTACACTTAAACTTTAAATTACTTTTGAAATCTTTGAACGTTTGATTGTAATCTTTAATTTATTCATCATAATGCTAATATAAGGTTAAACAAGCATTAACAAAGCAGTGGATTTGTAGTTTCATTTGTTGTTACATATTAGCCAATTATAGTTTTTAGTATTAAATAGCGTATAAAGTTCGAATTTTAATACATTTCATAAAGGTTATTTTATATTTCAAGTGTTATAAAAACAAGTATTTTAGAATAAAAAATTAAATTTATTAAAGGAAGTATTTTAGAATTAAAAATTCTTTCTTTATCTTTTCTATTTTCCTAACTTGTCAATTGTCAATAATGTCATCCTTCTATTTTCCTTTCTTGCTAATTATTATTGAACAATGAGTTATTAAGAACGTAAGTAGTTCACCATAGACATCTAAAATAAACGTAGGCTTACAACTTGGCCATCCTTCGCATGTGAGTCGTCTCACTATTAGTTGGATACAATATGAGAACTAAAATAAGCGTAGGCTTACAACTTACAACTATATCAAATTCTTACCATAACCTGGTATCTAACTGCTTTATCATAACAGTAGTACACCTCCAATGCTCCCTGCCGTATGTGGACCTCGCCAGGCTCTTATGCAATGATAAGTTTAAAAAAAGTAAGATTTATTTGTCATATTGTATTCCTTATACAACATTAGTTTCTGTACTCATTTTTTGGCGGAAGTACCCTTCCGTATGCAGCAGTGGACAATGGTGTACGATCCACTTGTGTTCGTGTCATGTAACTGTACTAAACCGCCTGCCGATACGCCAACAGCAAGTCGGGCCGCAGCAGTCCAGTGCAACCAGAGGCGTCTGGCGGCGGTCAGTTAGCTGCACTGAAGCGAATGCGCGACAACATCGGTATGGTATGTATACTTTCCGTATGGATCGAATTTCCTTCAATTTTCTCTTACAATTCATTCATCTATTACACGTTATGACGTCTGAAGGTCACGTAAAATTTTATTCTAAATTTAAATTTTTAAATCCTAAATACCTACAACAAGACCGATATCTTTTGGTACGTCTAACTACAATTTGCACAATTATAATTCAATACTAAGTACATAACCAGCAAATTGGCACGAATTCAAAGTTACACGTTTTCTAATCTATATATAAAAAGTCGTTGCAGCCAGAACAGAACATTTTGAAGTTAATATGGTTTGTATTGCACATTACAGATCATCCACGGCGAGGAGAACGCTTCTCACGATCAGTCCAAGTATGTGAATAACTATGCAACTATTAGGTTATGGTTTCGGTTGTAAGCCTTTTTTGTTCGTTATTTTTTGTTTTCGTTATTCGTTGATGTTTTAATTTTGTTGCTTTTTCAGCTTCAAGAGTAGCCGAGCGATGAACTATCACTGACACATAAGTGCATGTTTTAGTACTAGCTACCATTTTTATTTTGACGTAAAGTTTGCGCGTTCTTTGTCGGTCTTATTAAACGTTTGTAGACATCATTTTATGCTGTCACTGAATTAGAAAATCTTTGTATATTTTACCATAATTATTAGTAATAATTAACATTCAGAAGTTAAATGCTATATAGGCTGTTTTAGAAAATAATTTCAAAATCGAATTAACCTTTTGTTTTCAAATACGATTTTTATGATACATTAATAATAATTATTATTTAAACTTAATTAAATCAATACATATTTAATGAACTTAAAAAAAGTGTAATGAGACCGACAGTGAACCGGCTAAATTATTTATTATTTATTTGAGCATTTACCTTGGGTATTCCATTTAGGATAATATTGTTCGCTTCAAAATATTATGCGCATGAAATTAGGGACTTCTGTAAATTGGAAAATAATATTTTTTTTACTTATTTAACAATTTATATACAATAATAAAATTTCATGATACAAGAATGTATACTATAATAAATTATATAATATAAACGTACAAAGGTACTGCTTATTTCACATTGAAATCTCTTTGAGCAGACCTGAGACTAGAGAGTTAATCGAAAAACAAAAGTTTGATGTCATGAGAAAATATCTGTAACGATCGTGCTTGGTGGAAAGCTAATCTGGTTCTTCCCTGTAGCACAGATTAGTTAATAGTTACCCTGTAGGAAGACGATTCACTTTGTATTAAGTCTAATTTAAAATTATTTATCAGTAGGAACTAAAAAATTAACGACAATCATTGATATAGATAACTAACAACACAACTGATATTAAATCTATGAGCTAAGATGGTTTTTATATGATTTTATAAAAGTAATGCCAATTTTAAATTAACATTTACTTATGATATTCCAAATTTTAATATGTAATGTATTTTTCAAACGAGGTCTCATTTATATATAAAAACACTCTTTTTTTATTGTTTTGTATTAGTTTTAAAATTAGAAAGTTAATCATATTTTGTTTTTTCAAATCAACACTATCTAAGTGACATTAAATCTATTTATATGACGTCAACACTAAAGATAAATCTTACTTATTAGTTCATAAATACGAATAGGTATTAATACTCTCCTCTTTTGTACTTATAATATTTGACATATTTAAACTTTAATAACCATATGCAGTCTAACAAATTAAGGTGAAATGCATAGTCAAATCAGATATGACCTATGTTAGTTACAAATGAAGAAAATAAACTTGCACTATTGAGGACTAGCTTTGTATGAATATTTAGTCACACAGTAACTATTTGATGGTAAAAATTTACAATCCAATATTTACCATTTTGTCTAACAATTAGTTGGCTCACATTTTCATTTCACACAACAAGTAATTTATTTAACATAAACTATGGACTTGCCAAATCTCATACCTAAGTTGCGAATGAAGTTTTTAAAAGTATGTATATTATATTAATTATTATATTAATTATTATTATATTAATTTATATTATGACAAAATTTATAAGGCTGCTTTAGGGTGATATTCGTGTTAAAGGAGTTATGTTATAAGGGCCTCGTGTTATTTATATTAATCGTATTAGTATATTTTTTTTCTTTTAAGCCTAGCACATTGTACACTTATTATTATCATTTTTAAATTTTATGACGTTCATCGATATTTAATAAAGACCACTAACTTATTTATGTACCTAATAAAATTGTTTTATTACATTATAACGGTGGTGGTCGAGATTTTCTGCATAGATCTTAAATATAATACTCAATAATTATTTATTAATATAATTGGACCAGATTTTTACATCAAACTGTTAATATAAATATCAATTTCATATCTAATATTCGTATTAGGCATAAAAATACATACGAAATTCACGATAAAATAAATTATTAAAGCAATTTTCTTAAGGCCTTTGCAAATAGGCGTGGCGCAGCACGTTTTTAACTATCTAAACTAATAATACTGCTAGGTATCGAAATAATTTCGAAAATTTACTCAAATAAAGCCCAGAGAGTGTTGGCGCAAAAGGCAAAAGGCGAAACGTACAGCAGCTCGATTAAGCGAGAATGCACATTCGCTGAATACGTTTAGAAATTATTGATCTGCGCTGAGCTTCGCTTCATGTGCGTCAGACCTTCAGGTTCTATTAGGCGCCATTTATATTTTTGAGTTGCGTTGATAAATAGCATTTTTAAAGATAATTTTGCGTAATGATTTATTTCAATTTACAAACCATTTTATAAAAGCTTTGGATGAGCATGTATAATATATTATGTATAATGGGACAGTATATTTATTTGTTTAGACATAATGCTGACTTATATAACACACACCATAAAATTCTAAACTAAACCCAAATTTCACAAAATTAATCAGTTTTGGCTTATTTTTTAGTTAATTTATAAATTTATTGATTTTTTTACAAATTAAACAGCTAAAATTGGTTATCTTTATTGTGTTGTCATCATATCTCATACTTATAAAATCTGTTTTAACCACAATAGAGTTATGGTAATGTGATTGGATTTTTTTGATGTGTGTATAAAGCAACATGTAGTGAAAGATACTTATTGTTATATACTTCGTAGACAATAATTTTATTTACACGTTGCATTATTGAAAACTGAACTGTCATTAATAAATAATGTAACTAGGTATTATGACACCAAAAATATACTAGATTATTTTTTGAACAAATATTTACGTTACGTTAAACTCAACATCTAAATGTTAATTATTGCACGTTAATTGATTCATGTAGGTACCTATTGTACCAAGACATTTAATTTTATATTTAAAAGACACGTGAGATGTTAGAATAATGCACTGTGATAATTATATCGTTTACAATCAATGTTTTTTGTTTATTTTATTAAATATTTTTTTGTTTATTATTTGGCTTGAAAATTAGTTGTTTTGTCTGTGTTTTTTCTTAAATAAAACGTATTAGTAGAATAAATATTAATGTTATAGTTTTAAAGTTTAAAGTGAGTCCCAAACCCCTTTTTATAAAATGAATTGGCTCAGATCCCCATAGCCAAATTACTTTAAAAATCCTATCTCTAGTTTGAAATAACATAATATTAGTGATTCTTATAACTAATTGATAACACAATTTAAACAGTATCTTGAAAGTTTCAAAAAAGTTGTGTTAATAATTAAAATTGATAGGGGTCGATTGTTAAATCTCGTCAATCCCATTCATTTTCGTTATGTGGTACCTCCTCGGGCGATCTAAACTCTGCCACCTACGTAGAGACTACACATAACTAATAAGAAGAAAATTCTAGCTTGACTGACCTCATTAGTTTTACCCAGTTTGCAGTTAGAAACGTGGTATGTGGAAAGTAGAGTTTTTTAACTTTGTTATGTGATGCATGAAATAAATGATTGTCAGTTGAGGATTGAGGCACAGGATGATGACAGATGGTTTATAACTGTGGATTCTGTAGAGCTCGAACGGTTTCTTGTGCAGTGTGTGCAGTGTG
>DWAV01001746.1:0-12711 GCA_018231305.1 Noctuana lactifera | reverse complement strand
GCGAATTAAGAACCTCTTCCTGTTTTGTAAGGGTTATCAAAATAATTAGTTATACTTAAATATTTTATACCTATACTCACAATTTCATTAAATGTAAAAAAAGTTTTGCAATCTCAATGAAATTTAAGGCTTTATGAAATTGCTCAATATATGTACCTACGAGTACATTACAAACAGGAAGTTAAACATAAAATTAATACAAGAGCCATGATAACTATAAAAGCAATAAACTTTTGGCAATTAAAATAAATTTAACAGAATCTCATTTATAATTTAATTAATTAGGTACCTACCTGCTTAAAACTAAATTGTTTTTAAATTAATTATATACAAAATATACATAATTAAATTAACAATAATTCACCTTAAAGACTGTCTTTAAATTTGACGTAATATTTAAAAAAAGATGATGTTAGATATAAGAAGATAAAATAATTAATTTAGGTCCTACATCTTATTATTTCACTAGTGGCATTTACTAATAAAAGGTGCAATATTAAGTTGCAATACGGACTACATGGTCGTTTACTAACACCAAATGACTCATAAAATTGCCCAAATATCCCCAACAGAAGAATTTATAGTCCAAATTGTCGTTCAGATCATAAAAGTGTCGAGTGCGGTGATTCGCTCAGACCGGGAGACGACAAACTCTCTCATGTCAATCATTTATGTCAAACAAAATATAAAAGTTAATTTACAACGACATTCAAGCCATTATGTGGTAGTAGAGTTCGCTTCATTACTACTTACAGTGGCAGTAAGAGAGCTCGAATGGCGGCAACAATGACTTCTATAATTTAATGTGCGTATATGTCTCAATAAGTAATAATACTTTGTTCATTGTTAATTCGTACCACACTGAGCCTCGGAACAATAAATTTGCGATTAGGTATAAAGCATAAAATGTGTCTTCTGCGATTTATTATCCCGCGTAGCCATTTTGAGTTTCGACCCCTTAATACTCGTATGTACCTGGAGTGGTGTATTGTGTAAGGAGATTTCAAAGTCGTTTAAATTCGACCACAATGTAGATCTATGCGAAAAAAGTCGGCATTGTGTACGAGAGATGCGCTGAACGATTTCAATATGGATAGGTTCTATACTTTATGCTGCTTTTGTTCACACCGCCGCGCCGCCTCGGAGCAATGGAATTCCAAAATGATCTGAGGATGCCATTTTGGTCACACTTATCATTTAAAAACGTTTGAATTGTAAATAAGTTATTTAATAAGACTATTACATTTCATTGAGTTATCTAAGAATAAGAACTAATAACGTTTCATACTTACAGCTCCACACTAGGATTCCTTGTGTCGTGGGTGCCATGGACACATACAAAGACTAATAAACAAACACCCAGACAGAGAACAGAAATTTAAATTTCCGTCCCGCCGGCGATCGAACCCGGGACCTTCCGAATGGTGGACTGGCGTGGTAACCACTACCTACACAATACGGGTCGTCATCATATACTCGAATCATAAAATATCATAAGGGAAATGCTCTAACAAATCAAATAAATGTATCCCTTAAAACTTATTCATATCTGGGTATTTAAAATCTCTATTAGACTTCTGAGATCAATGTTCCTAATTATTATGTTTCTTGAATGAAGTTAATTTAGGAAATTGACTCATCTTTTAAGTGGTTAATTGGTTTTCGAACATCCCAAGTAGTTAATAAGAAGGAGGCAATAGCCAACGTCAAATAAATAGAACTTTCGGCTTAAACAAAAAGTTTCCGATCCCGTCGAATCATTTCATTACAACTAAACGACCATAGACCTATACGTGAATTTCATCGTATTCTTTATGGGTGCCATTAATATTTTTTTCCATGTCATATTTATGGAGCCCCGAAAGAGCGAGACCAAGCAGGTGGTCTCTACTTAATCAAGACGTTACCGAAAATAAAAAACCTGTAGCTATATTTTGTGTTTTGCCTGAATTATAGTTTTGTTCATCGTAAGTTATGTGTCGGGCTAGGGTGTGTTATTCTTAGTTATTTGTATAAAATACTTTAATGCGATGGGAAAGACGTATGACGCAATGAATACATTAGCAGTAAAGTACCGATATCTCCTGGAACCAGTCGTACGCAATAAAATAGTCTCCCGACATGTTAATAACGAGGACAAATACAAATTTAATAGAAACCCACCGGTAATGAAATGCAAATGGATAAGGAAAGGATAGATAGGGTACAATGAAGTCGACAATGGACAGTAAAGTATTGTTCTCGATATTGAAAATGCCTACTACTGATGTGTATGATTTAGCATTAGGTGGACATTAATGTTTTTAACAGAATCTATAGAAAGGTAAAGCACTTATTGGGTAGCTCTTACCAGTACTAAAAGGATGTACATATCTGTCTAGTCCAGTTAAAAGTAATACCTAGGTATCAAGAACAAGTAGGTAGATGCACTATTTCTTGAAGAATTTTAAAACTACTAAATTAATACTAAAATAAAACAATGAATCCACCTCTAATGATTGGATTACTTATATTTATTCTAGAAAGTAGTAAAACAAAGAAAACCAAGAACGTGGCGTCCGTATGTAGTTCTGTACTCAACTTAATAAAGGGCTAAGTTGTAAATATTTCACGGAGATCGCAACTCGGATACCGCTTGATTTAGCCATCCAGCCTTCGAGATTTGTTAGCACGACTGGCTTGTTTACGAAACCACCTACGTACTTAACATGCCAGTGCTAGAATTGTCGGTTATATTTTCTGACTGAGAAAGACATCAGTTTCAGTTTGTTGGGTTCCTATTTTTAGATAACTAAAATGGTTTTGTTAAGAAAACTTGTAATTTTTTATATCTAGCTTTGAAGACAAAATATAGATACCTTTAGTATTTCGTAGTGTAGATATAGTAGGTACCCATAGGGTATTAAAATAAAATTACTTATTCTTCCCAAATCCTGAAATTTTATCGTTACTAAGCATAAAGTTTTCATATTTGTGTCTAATAATATATATAATTAAATATATAATATTTTTCATATCAACTTTAAAAAATATTGCAAGTAGCAACAGAATTTTCTAAATAAAACTCGTGTTTCATTTTTATTGATAACGCTAGCGTCGGTAAGCCTTTAAAAATACTTTCTTTAATTTCCACAAGCGATTTAAAAAGCAATTCGATGTCCACCTCGCCCGAGTCTAATCTACTCGACTACGATCCGAAACAAAAAAGGTCCCTCCGTTGGAAAGTTTTATCCGACACGGAGGCCAAAGGGGCGAGGGCTAACAAAAGATAAAAGAGATATATAAGTGGCCCTCGGCAGCGCCATCAAGTCGTTACAACAGCAGTAAAATATTTCAAATCGTGCCCAATGCCGCGGAAAACGGAAGTTACGCATTTTGGTCCACAGCGGGTCGCGGACGCACTCACAGTTTATCCTCAGAACAATTATAATAATTTTTCACATGCGCTTCTAACTTTTTTTCCATTCAGTCCATCAATCCATCATACCTCGCTGAACTGAATTATTCTAAATGGCTGCCTCAGTGTTACCGTCCTTATCTGGGAAGAAAGCGTCCATTTAGTGGTAGAGATAAACATTATTAGCAAAAGTAATATTATTACCTAATGTTGTTCTTATTACGACGAAAATTATTGTGTGAATATTGATAAAATAATATAAACGTGAAGTCAGGATTTTCGTCCAACAACAACATGTAGCTGTTTTATGATAGGTAATTATGAAAATTATATTTTTCCATTGTTAAACTAATTTTTATAGATTTTAAATAGATTAGAATTTTCATCCACTTATATTTATACCAAACAACAGGAGCATTGTAGGTAGGTATAACCTCGTATTATCATATATTCACAATGTGGCAGTAAAAATGTCAACGTAAATTATTCCGCTGAACGTATTTGAATAATATGTATCTAACTGGTAGCTTAGATAAACCATGAATAAAGATGGTAATAAAATATCTTCTTATCGTAAAGAAGCATGTTATAATCAAATGAAGATTCTACATGTTTATCACGGGAATAACGGTTAATTTTTGTGTTACCTATTGATATATTCTGGTAGGTAATTAAAATTATAACAGAAATCACAGACCTATTTACTATTTAAATAACTCTAATTAAATTAAACACAATGACTAAGACGAATTTAATCCTCACTCACACTTCATATCTAAAGCTATAATCAAATGATGTCACAAGGAAGTCTAGGTAAAAAATTACTGGTTCAATTGATTAATTTGAAATGAACTGAAACAATAATTAGAATTTACTTGATTTGCATTTAATAAAAATAATCTATTAAAAGACTCATGTAACCAATTACCTATACACTCGTATAACCGTAAAACTGCAATACGTAGAGCAATAAAAGTCAATCTACTTCATTATTGTGTTCATGCTCATACAAATACATGAATAAATTAATTTCATTTTCCGATCCTCGCTGACCGTTCCCATGACAGACAATGGATTACAATTAGATGCAAATATCATTTGAATGGATACCATTAACAGCATCAAGGGCTCAAGGGTGGAGGGTCAGCCATGCAAATATGGTAAGTTGTTAAATTTCCCCTGTGACCACCCCGTATAAAGCCATAACTAACTTTAAAAGCTTATATATCTGTGTAGAGCTCCGATAGTAGGAGTGTATCAAATATAGAGATATTCGTGTTTAACGGAGCGGCGGTAGTTTTACGCATGGGTGCGCTTGGACGATGGTCCGTGCGCCATTCTATGTATCCTATATATTTGTTTCGGTCTGTCTCGTACTGCTCTAAATGTTTGTAGGTATAATTCGAATATGGGTAGATACTTACTTGCTATTTATGTAGGTGCCTAGGTATTAGTTGCCCCGACAGACGTTTTTCTGTCCAAAAAACATAATTTGTAATAGGTATGTTTGAATACAGATGGCGTTACTTGTTGTAAATGGCACTGTAGTATTGTTATTATGAAATCAGAAATAAAGTAATTGGTTTTAAAGTAAGTATAAAAGCAATGATGGCATAATTGTCTATAATTTAAGTCCGAATAGAAACCAATTATAAAAGATTGATAAGTTGCCTTTTTAGGTAATTAGTAAGAATATAAATTTTGCATAATATGTTTTCTGTGCCGTCGTCCATAAAATCTCTATGACATTTGATATTATTTTGCTGCTTTTAAATCTATGATTAGTAATTACGAAGGTTAAAATTCAATTATGAATAGTTTAGTTTATCACAGGTATATAAGTACTTTTTGAAGGACACGAATATTCCATCTTTTACATCTAGAATATAAAAATATAAGCTGCCTTGTTTGTTGTCTACATCATACAGTAAATAGGTAGATACTTAATTATACTTACCTATAGAATAGACACTTCTTCAATATCTGGTACATAAACTATACGATAACATGTCCTTCCTAACACTTACTACTCGCTAGAAGGTTCGAAACTCAGACTTGTTACCATAAATTCCGTATTCCTACAAACATTATGCATAGAAATGTTCTTCGGATGTTCAGGCGAAAATTATTCCAAGTAGGCGTTCCCTTTGACGTATATTTGCTTGTTGAATAATGCTTTATTTTTATGACTTTTCGTTACATCGGCACATCGGTTGTGGCCGAACTACTGGTTCCGAAGGCCAGGAAAGATTATCGACTAACTCATTCGAGAGAAATTGTTTTTATTGATTAAGTCAGTTAAGAGAGCAATGCAGACATCATGCACTAAGCCGATGATTATGTTTAAAAATTTCTGTTTAAACAATTTTAAAAATAATATGTACCTACTTACTGTAAGTAGGTACTTATTCCAGTGTTTATTTCTAATTTATTTTACATCGGTACCAGAATGTTACCCTAATACCTACCTAATAGTTATTATGATAACATAGTTTTGATATACTTAACATAGGTACACCTACGCATAAGACGAAAATTAAGTAAAAAAAATTTAGTTTAATTTAATATTTGCACAAATACAATTTTCATTTCAATAGATATCTTAATTTTTTTTATATTATACATAGGGTTTGTTTCGTTTTCTCTTCAACCACAATTTACTGTACTATGAATTAATTTTGATATATCCACATACCTAACTTATAACCCACCTAGATGGTTGCACAATTTGCTCAAAGTGATACCATCGCTGCACCCCTTACTCGCTACAAAACTAAGTTTTGTTTTAAGCATCGCTTTATAGTTAGAGTTCAGCTAAAAGCGACTACCCATGGTAGTGGATCAGGTAAAATAAATATATGTTTAGGATCCCTTCGCGGAGAGACATTGTTATTGAAATAAGGTAGGCGTAGCTCGTTGGACGGATGCTGCGTCCCAGTTTATCGATACTTACTTCATCTATAAGACAATACAGAATATTGTAGGTCGGTTTTCCTTGTTTCGTGTATTTTTTCGTAAGTTTCATCCCCTAATATATTCATTACGAGATTCAATCATTTTATCGATGAAAAAATATTTTATTTACGTTATAGGGTCATACTATTTCCATGACGTTCCTAGCCAGGCCACAAGAAAATCAGATTTCTTCCCTGACTAAATACTTTGACATTAATTGCATGTTATCGGTATTTACGAAATATGTTGCTTCAACTGTAATTGGTTTCCATGGCTGAACAATTCAACGTCAATATACTTCCATTCGCTTTGCTAAGATTATCAGAACACAAATTGCAGGTCAGAAACCAAAACCATTGTAAACTGCAGTCATTAAACCGAAATGTTCTCGTATGTAAATATCATTACTGTAGTCGCACTGTTTGGAAATGTACAACATAATAGGTACCTACCTAATAGTTTATTTGAAACATCAAATTTGTGCATTCGGCGTAAGTGCCTATGTTTATAATGCTGAAGATCAGTAAGTTGATAAATTTTAGTACAAAGAAGTATTTATTTAAATCAATGTATAGGTAATACCTATTTTGCGAAAGATCAAACGAATGCTAGAAACTTATTATTTTTAAAAGAAAATTGCAACGATTCTTACGATATCAAGTTGTATATTTTGTTTTATGAGTAATTTCTCCGTTAATTTATTAGTGTAACGAACTTCAACTGAAAAGGTACTTGAAATAAATGTAGTCTATTGTGAGTTCATAGAAACAAGAGAACAACGAACAAATTACCATTAAATTTCTACGATCAAATTATATGAAACACGTCGAAACTAGCAAGAAATAGCAATAAACGTTAGGGCAAAACAATTTACGCCCACGAATACGTAAGTTACATAACGATACGCGAACCAAATACGCTTTTGGCAATAACCGGGCAACATTCTAACAATTTAATGTGGCATAAACAATACAAATACTGGTACTGGCTGGTTGTACGCGCCTCCGGCATATGGAGCCGCGTACATGCCATATTTATTGTGTATGGTATTGTGGTGCGATCGTTACCGTATATCTGGGAGTGGGGGCGTATAGGGGTGCCCTATCATGAATCCCGATACGCACCGACCACCGTTGCGAGAACCACGCGACAATGATAATATATCTGAGGTTGATATATCACGATGAGGGTCAGTTGTTTTTGGTGGCGTCGTAAAAGGGTTTGTTGATTGGACAGGGACACTCTCGTGGGTCTCTCTGACCCATGCGCCTTGTTAATGGGTTTAATCGTCCCCGTAGTCCGTCTCAGCAATTTATGTTTCATTTTCGATCTCGTTATGCACGGCGGATTATACGCACATGCGGACCCCAATTGCGATACGTGCTTAATTGTGATAGCGTAAATGCGGCGTTAATTTAGACCATGTAAGTGTGTGGCTTTATTTTAGCTCGATCTACTTCGAAATTACTAAATCTAAGTCAAAAAGTTTGTCATTTCCACAATCATTGTATTTGGGTCACCAGTTACGTGTTACCAGCAAGGATTTAATTGGAAGCGAGATTCATTAGCACTCAGAAGTAGCAGCTAAATAATCTTAGAGTATTGAGTACAGTAGGTACTCGTAGGTACATCTATTCTCCACTGTTCTCACCGCCCTAGCTTAATCGAGAATTTGAAATATGCTGGTTTCGGGTACAAGTCAAAGTGTTACCTCCTTAAGATGGTTTTATACTTGTTTTTAGAATCTGTAACCTAAGGGTAATAATGGAACCCTATTACTAAGACTCTAATACTTGTCCGTCCGTCTATCAGGTTTCATTTTAGAAACAATAATAGGTAGAGTAGATTCATTTTATTTATTTCATAACATTTACAATACTTACATGCTATCCTTACTTTAGCATTAGGGTTCATTTTAATACAGGTGCGGCTTTATCAGAATTTAAAATAGGGATTAACACTCAGCTAGGCGTAGCGTATCGCAGCACCAGCTCGCTCGGATTTCACAGGATCTGACCGGATTTAAGCGGATTAATCTGGCTCGGTGCCGCTGCATGCGCTTTGTCGCGATATCGAATTGTTTATTTTACGTTTTAAATTGCCAGACGATATCTGTTTTCATTACGTTAGATAATAACCATTTATATACCATTATTGCAATAATGGTTATTGCGTCTTGTTTAATTTTCTAATTATTAATATTCATTAAGAATCAAAGGTTTTGCATTATGTTATCGTGAAGGTATTATTTTAAGTTATTAAAAAACACTAAATAAGAGTTATACAGTAATTTAATTAAATACCAACATATGAGGAAATGAAATAAAATTATTAATTAATAAATAATTATACTTTTTGTAATAACTGAATAAATATTTTTCATATTTACGGTCAGTTTTACGAAATATGATTATTGAAAACGTCTTTGTTTTTTTTACTTTCGGTATAAGTGGAATTGTTTATTTTTCAGGCTTAAGCGAAAGATGAGTACAATAAAGGAACAAAACCAATATAGGCACATAAAACTTCGACACACAATCTCCTGAATCCGGCCCCCGCTGCGACGTAGACCCGCTACGGCGTAGCACTAACATATAATCCTTTTCGCTACAATAGCAATTTCAAACTTCCTTAGGGGCTTCGGATAATCTTTCTTTATATAGAGCTACAAGCGGTAGCTACGAATGATTTTTGTCTTTTTCCAGCACGTTTGTAACAAAACCGCGAAACAAAGACAGAAAATACTGTTTGAAGTTGGCGCTCTACTTCTCAATAAAAAGGGGAGAACCGTAATGTGTATTTAAATTTTGGTTGAAGTGTAAGTAATAAGTCTCCTTTTTAATTTAATTTTTGATGAAATTTTAAAATCTGAGGGAGAGGGAAAGAAATCTCAATAGATACTCGTATTCTTAACTAGGTACTTTATTATCAGTGCTTAAGGGGGCTTGAAATACAACTTACCTAATAATGTTAATTGATTTTTGTGATTTTGAACACGCTCTACTTTAACTAAAATACGAGTAGGTACTAGTTAATATTAGTAAACGATTATGACTATTTAACTATTTTTAATATATAATATCATATTTTATATGATTATTTATTTACTAACGGATGATGTATTGGTAAGTTAAGTAATAAGTTATACTCGTCATTCTAATTATATGCAATTTATTTGTACTTATTGATTACAGCAAAACATTTCAAAATTTTTTATTAAGTCCGAAACACTTTACCAACTAAAATACAAAACGTCTGCAGTATGAAAGCCTAAAAACTCTTAAAATAATCTATATCAATTCTCTTATTAATTCGGGAGTGGAAAGCGTTACTTTCATAGCTATTTTAATGGGTAATTTTCATAAACAAAGTTGGGAATCCGGGGTTGGGTGGGGAGCGCGGGGAGGGTTGGCGCGGGTTCGTTTTCCAAGATAGAAAACAGCTCCAGCGCTCGTATAATGGGTTTTTGGAATGGCGTCGTCCGTCTTGCCCCCAGCTCCCTTACCCCCTTTCTCCCCTCAGCGAGAAAGGATGAATTCTTATTTCCTCATCTCAGGCGTCCGGTGCGAACCCTCCATGTAGATTGCCTTTTTCTCCTAGAACCTCCATATAACATAACAATGGCTTGTTTTCAATTTTGTTTCTTTTTTCTCGGTTTGTTAATGCAATATGGAAGGCCGGAACGTTGTTGGTGTTTATTGGATTGCTTGTCACGCTTTGTATTCACATATTTTGTGCTTCCGTAATTATGCTTTTGATGTGCTGCCTGCTTTTTGCCCTGTAAATATTAAGAAAATGTATGAATATCTTCTTTGAAATCAAACAATAAAAATTTAAACAGCTTTTACAAGACTATCATAAAGAAATAATAAAAAACTTTTTTAAATATATTCGGATAAATTTCGAGTAGGTAAATATATAATAATATGTCATTCAGTATCAATTTCGGTGCATAAACGGGGATTTTATGAACCTAACGGTAATGCGTTTGACCAGTTAAACAATTATTGATTCTATTACCTAATGTATAGAGACTATAATTAGTAAAGCAATTCGCAAAGCAGGACAACGATCATAATCATAATAATATATTTTAGATACACAAGCGACTGCATTCATGAAATGCAATGCGAGCCAAAAATACTTTGATACTCTGCCAAAACACGCAAAATATACGCATAAACTAAATCATTGTATTAGGTATAGATAATTTTAAATTTTTGTATTATAATAGTATGTACATATCAGTTATTATGTTTGATTACCAACAAAATACAGTTTCAGTTAACGGTGCTATTATACTTTAGTGAAATTAAGAACCTAATTACAGTTCCGAAAGGTTGGATTTTATCTACATTTATTTTCACTTTTAATTAATTATAAATTGTAGTTTATAATCTTTTGTTCGCACCTCAAACTTTAATAGCTTGCTGAAAATTTAAGCATAAATTTCGTGTCCGGAAATCTGAGCCTCATTTGCGTGAATGTTTCGCGAAAACACTTTAATGACGCAGCGGATGTGATTCGACCTGAGCCTTCTTAATACGGCACTTTCGTCGTCTTTTGCAAATTGTAAGGGGCGGTAAGGCAAGTGTGCCGAAACGATTATCTAGTAATCATAGCAGCTGTCTGGAATGAGAACTTTCCCTTGAAGGGATAAACAAATAACGTGTGCGCGGATTTATCGAACGAAATATATCTAGGTGATTTATATTTTGCGTGTCTTTTCTTTATTATTTTATTTATACTTAGGTATGTTACCGGCCATAACCGATTTCAGGTTTAACTAGTTTGACCTAAACAAGTTTATCCTGAAATAGGGTATAGCCGGTAACAAGTAGGTATAGGTATATCGTATTTTTGTAATATTTACCTCTCTTTTTATATTTATGAAGTATCTTAGGTAATCTTTTCTTAGTGTATGTAGGTTTGTTACAATCTTAGTTCGTAATGTGTTTAGGATTAAAAGAATTAGTTGGATATTATACCTATATCTACTACTTACCTACTATACTTTTGTTACCTACTGTGAAGTTTGTTTAAGTCTATAATATTAAACTCTGGTTTTACAAAATTGTATGTAACATATAACATGTCAGATTTCTCGTAACTTCCCCTTCGCATACGATATACGAAAACGGTAATGTTACCATTACATCGTCAAAAATACATCGGTGTATTTCGAATAAATATTTAAACATCTCAGCAAGCATGTGTTTTATAGCTTTTATGCGTGTTTATTTTTATTTCGTCCAAATATTGACGGTCATATTGAAGTAGCACTTAAATATTGCTCTAACATCATTAAAATTAATTTCGAGTTATAGCCAATAATTTATAATAATTTTATATTTATAATAAGCTAATGAAGATTGCATCTAAATGCAAAAGCCTATTAAGTTTTTTAATAGAACTAAAATGGTCGAACTAAACTTAATGCGGGTTGGCCCTCCAAATCCCAATTGTTTATCTCTTCACATAATTTAGGTCCTCATAAATACGTATGTTGGACGAAGTTACAATAGAGTCGGATGAAGATACTTCGTACACCGTAGGCCGCCTTTCATGGGATTTATGCTTATCTCGCCCATAAAAACGTGTTATAAACATATCGAAGGGAAAAAGCAGTAGGACATCCACATAATTATTACATTGAATCTTAAACTTTATGAAGAATAATAACTGTAATAAATAGAAAATACTTGTCAAAATTTACAAAAATATAAGTAAATACCTAAATTGTGAATATCAATGTTTAAATTGTTTTATCTTAACCAATATTAGGTATAAAGGGACAGCACGAATTTTGTGTCTGTTCAGACGTTGACGTTAGATAATACGAATAGGCACATAGAATAAAAATTGAGATTCTGTACCTACACTACCTACTAAGAAGGCTATTTTAACTTGGTACATCGGCTACAGCATAGCTAGGTTTTCAATGGTAAGTAAATGTAACACTGTCTTCCTACATTTTTCTCTACCATATCGATACATATTGCCTACGTGTGCCAAAAACAATGTACCAAAAGCAATTTCTGCTATCAACCACAACGTTGACTCAACCCTCGTAATGAAGAACGCACGAAATAACACAGTGCAGGCGGTCGTAATGACCGTGATGTCGTTCCACAATTAAGACCGCCGACGTCTTATGTAGTTTATCTGAAAATACGTGCCTTGGGTCATTATTAGCTGTAAATGGCATTTATAGAGCTATTTGTTTTCTTTTACGAATGAATAAAGTTTGTTACATTTAATTGGCTGGAGTCAATTATGTAGGTGCCTTCAACCCTTTTTTTTTTATGTCCCACTGCTGGGCACGGGTCTCTCCCCACAACCGGGGAAGGCCTGGAGCA
>DWAV01001745.1:0-12716 GCA_018231305.1 Noctuana lactifera | reverse complement strand
TGCTGGGCACGGGTCTCTCCCCACAACCGGGGAAGGCCTGGAGCATACTCCACCACGCTGCTCCAATGCGGATTTAGTTTAGTTAAAAGAATTGTGTTACATTGTGTGAATGTAGTATTATTGTATGTAAAAGATTATGTCTTTATTTTTTACGAATGTAGATACCTATTTACTTCGAGCACAAAATATAAAGTAGGTAGGTACATTTTATTTTATCCTACGAGTATAACTTAAATTGATGCAAGATGAACACGTAGTGATTAGGCGAATGGCGTTTTCGCGTATCTTGTACAGGATGTGTTTATTTTCGAGATGAAATCTTTTATGTTTAAAGATTATTTCCGGGCAGAGATCATAGGAAGGCACCGGCCAGCTACGCCCTGCTCGCTGCTCTATCACGTACATTTAATATTATAAGCTATTAGGCGCCTCGCCGGGCCTCCATTACTGTGTCCATATCATAATACGGAATTGTCTGTCGAGCGTTTAGATTTTATACTTTTTACTCTCGCCGGGTATAAAACAAAAAGGCGGGACCGTCGGCGCCGGGCATTGTTCTCCGCGGCCATTCGTCGCACTTCATGCTATTCACATTCAAATTAAATGGCTTGTGTACAAAATTAATTTGTCTTTTGTCTTAGCTCGGCCGGGCCGTAGTCGCTGACATGTCGCGGCGCGGCGGGGCGCTCGCTCGCTCGCTGCACTACATTCTGTCCGTCCACTCCTGCCTATTCCATACAATAATTTTAGGGTCTGTACAGTAATTAAACTGTAGCGAATAAATAATCACAACTTGAACTACTTTGAGCAACTCTATGTTGAGATACGTACTGGTAGGTACAGATGTCTATGTGTTTCCTACTTGTTGTATAATTCCCTACATAGTTACTGCGGTATTTGTGTAGGTAAGTATGTGTACTATGTGTATATGACTATATTACCTGCGTATATAGGTATAAGTAGTGTAGGTAACGGTCACATACATTTATAAGTGGATAGGGTTTAGACCTTTACTTAATTTCTTCAGTCTTTTTATAACAATATTGATGCAAGCAATAACAACGGAACACAAAAGGATTAATAACTTACGTTGATAGTTTAATATTAAAGGTTTCAATAACTCATAAAAGCACGGTGATGCATAGATAATCAACGAGCAAAAGTAACGTTCACGAGATGGCTGTGACGAAAGGCGGCCCGCCCCCCAAAACCACGTCTTTAGTTACGTGTAATTAAAAACTCAAACATCGACATATAACAAATAACAGCGTGTCCGAGGCGTCTATGAATCAACGTACACGTCAATTAAGCTATTATTATGAAAAGATAAATTAATAAAAATCACAATATTGTGTTACGTTCTTAGAACTTAAAACACTAGTGAATCATCGCCACACCCCTGACGACTCACTCGTGGTAGAGATTTTAATCTCGATATCTCACCATGGCGCTCGGTAAAACAACCATGACTGGGAACATTTGCAAAGCACATAACGAACGAAGCTCGCATAACACTAAACAATGTTTATGACAACAGCGACACGCGGCGATCCTACGATATCTACTGGAGTGTTGCTCACTGCTTAATTAATATTCAGTGACTGGGCAAAATGTGGCTGACCGCTAATTTGAATCAATTGTTCTATTCCGAGTAAGATTTATGTCTAAATCACATCTACACAACCTTCTCAATATACTATATTAACGGATATTTATCCTTCTACAATAGGTACAAATGTGTTTTTAAATTACATAATAGAAAAATGTTACTGTGATTTTAGTGAAAACGTATTTTTAACTATCGAACCCTCCCCTTAATTTTCAGCACTACATTTCCTTAACATGCTATTTTGAGGTTTAAATATGTATATCATGGAACTGGCTACAAAGGTATCGAAGGAGGTACTGGCGGGGCTCGCCCTGCGTCTGTTATTCGATAATATGTATCTTGGCGTGCGCGTGAGTGAGCGGCGAATTCGAGGGTAATTAAATTTTGACGCATGCGCGCAGCCGCCGGGCGCGAGTGCGTACGATATCATCGGCCCGTGTAATTGTGAGCCGATGACAGCACCAATACCGGACGAATTAATTTTCCAAACACGTCCAACGTTCCAGTTTCAAGCACTGTATTATTTAATTAGTTACAAAGTTTACTATATTTTTTATTGCTCTATTAATATTGGTTTGGTAAGCTATCTTTTGCACAATATATTATTTATTTTCTACTGTTATATAATACGATAGTTAATTTTATGTTTTTTTTTACAATCAAAGAAGAGGTATTCATCTAAAATAACGTAGGTGAATTTAAAATGCCACTGTATTATGAAAAAAGGATACAGATAAATAAAAAGCACTTACAGCCGCGATTGTCCTATTGGTGAGAAGCAAAGAGTTCGTAAGGACATTTCTCAGAATGTCGAGGCAGGCACTAAAAGACTCGCTTCGACTTTACCTGGCCATCGAACGGCACTTGAAACCTGTCTCGATCAATCCACCTCTTGTTGCTCGTGTTAAATAAAAACGTCTCTTAAAATACCAACCGAATGAGTCTGCTGACACTTGTCATTCCGGTCCTCAATCCTTTATATTTGTCTTTGAAATGTGATGACAGTGGTACAAATTACGACTACAAATCTGTGCGTCGTTCATAACGCGCTATCTGGCCCAGGTGATGGATGCGCACTCGACGCTTCCTCGCCTCGGATCATTGCCTCGTAATTAATATGAGCGGCCCGGACTATGGGAATCACTGTCACCCGACGTCTCTTCCACTCTGTAAGGTAACACAGAACACTGTCCTGTCAACGGCTAATTATTTATCATGACAGTGTTGAAGCTCAAAATTCTCTAGTACGTTAATAAAAGGCAACATGAGTCTTGCTGACATTTAAAACTTACCTTGTCAAGAGCAGCCTTTACTAGTTAAATTGCATGGTCTGTTCAAGGCGTCACAAACTTCCTAAAAACTTTTCTTTTCCTCAAACGAAATCCTCACAAAATGAAAAGTAATGTATTTTTTAAAGTCAATCTTAGTATCAAATATGGCATCGTATCGTATATCTAAGGACAAAATCTAGACAGACTTATATTACGTAGTACCTACATAATTTAATTGCTATAGCTGTTCCTTGTTTATAGCTAAGACCTTGCTTTCATGTGTCACCTTCCCAATTTCCCATAAAATATACGAAACTGCAACATTTATAACAGTAATTACTGATAAAAGAAGACTAAAAAACGACAATGTCATGTGAACGAAAGGCCCGCAAATGATTTGCATTAGTTGCATGAACACTTCGAGTTGCAAACATAATTTCGCGCATAAACATAAGATAACGAGTGAATCGTAAAACTCTTGTAGTAAATAGGTTCTCGTTGCGCATGGCGTGGACGCGTGCTATTGTTGTGGGCAATTTACCGCCGCCTCAATCGCTGAAATATTTCGTGCAACGGGCATGTCCAATTGCTAACGAGCCGACGCGACGCAAATGAATAACCACCTTGTGCATAGACTAAGTGATTCTTTTGTAGTACGAATTATAATGCTTATTTAATATAGGAAATCGAGAAAAACAAGAGCTGTTTTTTTTCTCATTGAGAAGTGACATAAAATATGTACATACATAATGCTTGGGGTTAATGTCAATAATTGTGTAAATGATTCTGTAAAAGTTCAAACTATTTAACTAGAACTTGATACATAATAGTGCTATACATAGTCTTGATTTTAGTTCCTAATCCAACAATCCTTGCCGTTCTTGTGTTCAGCCAGTGACAAACATGCGAGGTCATATTATTATAATTAAAGTAGATTTATCGATCGGTGACCGTAACCTCCAAAAGATACAAGCAGTTTATAACAATACAAATGCCTACTTCCGCTGCTGGTACTCGTATACTTAGTCTCGGATACAAACGCAGGCTTGAAGGGCAGAAATTAACCGCACTTATCCCGCCTAATGGATCGGTGCACGTGTGCTCGTATGCACCGCCGTGTGTGCGCGTTTGCTTGTTCATATGTGTGCACCGGCTATTGTGTAGTCAGATATCAAACCCAAGAGAACTGGCAGTCACTGGCCCCACTTATTTTTAGAACGACATCAAATTCAAGTAAATATCAAACTCAAGAGCAGTGATAGCATAGGGCCCACAGATAGTAGGGTTCAAACTTTGCACGACTTTGCACGTACCTCTAGTTACTCTAGTACCTACCTATATTATATTAATTATCACTTGCTCTTTAGTGACAAAACCTACATGCCATTTCTCCATATAGTTCTTGTAAGACATGTGACATAACAAAAGACCACTAAAGAAATATAACGATGAAATAAAAGAGAAAATGAACAGAAACGAAATTATTTATAACTAGCTGTGCCTATTAAGCTGTGCAATTAAGATAAAATGCCACTGTTTAGCAATATTAAAAAAAAAAGAATTTGAAATTACATAGTAAATCAGCTTTTACGGCGGTGTCAACGACAGTAGTGGTGATGCCAATTCACGTTGGCAAATGATCAAATTACCGGCACTGATAGTTCGAAATGATACAACGTTCCAATGTCGTTCGACTGATAGGTACACAGTCTACGGATCCAGTGACATCAACGTCTATTGTCCATCTACGTGATTTATGTTGTAAAAGAACCACGGAATGAGCGCACGTCGTTCAGAAGTCACCACATTTTACGAGATAGGTATGTACGAGTACATATCAATGTCTGTGAATGACAAATTAATAACATCGCTTTGTACTGCATAAAGCTCACAATAGAACCAACACAGCTCACCACATATTATCGCTTATATTAAATTGTATTATCTAATACACATTTTTAATTCTGTCATAATATAATATGTTCACTTAGGGATATTTTTAGGACGGTAGATTTATATCGTCAAAGTATTTATAGATATAGGTACCTATATTTTATGGAATTGTTCCAAAAATTCCAAAGATCCTACTTCTGTCGATAACCAGAAAATAATCATAGCAACTTTTGAAAATAAGTGCTACAAAAGTATTTTTAGGAAATCCATTATCACTACACATTATCTACATGCGGGCTGCATCTATCGGAGTAATAAAATTCATAGACACGTGTGTAAAGTTTCTCATACGAATGCCCATTCCCACTCGCCCCCGGGCACAAGCCTTACGCCCGTCATTGACTGAACATACGCTTTGTTTAGCCAACAATTATCTTCACTAGCAATCAACGGCTCGGACAACAGATAATCAAAATCTTCATACCTCCTCAATATATTGAGATTTTTGTTTTTCACTTTTAAACTTGAAGCTATAAAAATGGCTTCATACTTATCGGAGATATACTAACGACTACTTGATTTTATACTTAAACTTCTATTACAAGACAGGCAGTAAGTGTTATCATATTGTTGTACATGTACTTGCAACATTTGATATTATTTTGTGCTACACGTGCTAGGATATACAACAATTTAAATTTTAGTGGTTTCTTTCCTAACATCCTGAACGTCTTAACATTAACCTTAGACCTACTTTATAGGCTGACTGGCCTGCGAGAACCCATCACACTTGTCTACTTTAGTGTCCATAAAATCTTTGTCTTCCTTTACTGTCAACGGTCTTCCGACAATCCAACTAATTCTTATTACATAAAACCTTACAGAATACAATACCAATTATCGCCTCTATTCCCACATTGAGTTATCAAATTTGTCTGATATAGAAACAATTTCTTAAACAGAACCATAATAAATTGTATTTCAAAATATACCACAAAAGAATGGGTCATTTACGACATCGCACTCCATTCACAAACTAATAGTAAAGTAATATGGCGTGATGCCGCCGTAACATATATTACTAACAAAGACATGTAAAATTTCTCAAACGTCAGATTTATAAGGCAATCTCCGTCTAAAGTGTCGGTATTTCAGCCTCTGCTAGTGTTCAGCTGTGAGAACACGTGCGTGTAACCGAATCGCCTACAAAAGATTAAGAGGTGGTAATTTGACGTTGATTTAGGAAGAGCGTGGATGCTTTCATTGGACGGATTGTCTTACCCCGAGCGAGCGCGTCGTTTTGTCTACACTCTCACAGCATTATCCAGAATTGTTTAAAAAGCATAATATATTACTGCAAGCAGTAATATACGGTGATCTATAGGTACTGTTTTATCGATTCTCATTTATGCATCATTTCATATTAATTATAAAAATATCTAACCGTGACTGTACTGACATCCACGTCCAACCTCAAATGGGAATGAAGTCCTATCTGAGATCATTCTTGGAGGAGTTACTCACGAGGACTGAGATGTTCCCTACTATGTTATTAAGCAACACTACTAACAAAATATAAATTATAATTTCTAGCAATATATACAAATACAATACAATACAATATTCTTACCTATGAGATTATCTACCTTTGGTGCCGGACGAAGCCATTTGATTAAGGTAAGCAATGGCGGCGCCGCGGAGGAAAGCTTTAAGGCGATACAATAAACGACCCACGAGATGTTGCTACGGAATAGAGAAACAGAGCAATATCTTATTTCCGTGGATATTAAACCCATATCCCTTAAAACTGCATTAGCACATCTGAAGTCTTCAGTATGGTGCGGAGCGTATGGTAAAGCTTGCAGAAGGTATAGCGAGATGAAGGTTGTTATGATAAGATTGTTATGAATGAGCAAAGCTCGCGCGTGCGCTCGTGCCCGCGGTAGCAGGCGCGGCGCAAGCGCTGCGCTGATGTCATCGGCTCAACTTAAATGTTATTTTCCGTCGCTCGCACTGGCGTGGGCGAGGCACTGGCTTTCGGCCGCGTTCATACTAGGCCCTGCAATAATTATGTTTTCTAATTGTTTCATCCTACATGTAATCGAGAAATATCCCAGTTAATACAATACAGTATTATTTACAGTAAAGTGTAAAAAATAAAATAAGATGGAAAGTAGCGGTCTCTACAACATGACGTTTGTGCAAAGTACACAGTGTCAATAACATTCCTAGTACGGTAGTGGGTAAGTGAAGAAAGCAATACCTTCAACAGTAACAGCTTGGAAATTTAGTTTAGATCTCTCAGTGTTAGGAATCAACTACTCAACTGGAATGGGAAATATCATAAAATATATTATTATGTGTGCTGTGAGAGAATTACTAGTAAATTATATGTCATATTTAGTAAGCAACATGTAGTCTACTAAATACCTACTGATCACGGAATAGAAACCTCCTGTGTGCACGCAGCGCGCGGCGATGTTATGAATGAAATAATGTTTTGCAAGAGCGGATGTTGCGAGGTTGCTTGTGTCGAATTAGGTTTAGAGCCTTATGGAGCTTGATGAATGAACTACTGCAGCCCCCCTGACCCCCGGCCCGCGCTGCCTCCTCCGCACCTGCATCAATGGAAAGTGCCTTTGAGGAACACACTTTTATTACCAACATTTACATTAAATTATTAAGAAACGACATGATAACATTCAATTTATGTTTCGCGTTGTATTTGTAATTTTGATAGTTCAGTAAATGGTGTAAACGTAAATTTTGCACAATTGCAAATTATACAATAAAGATGAGTATCATATTTATTTAAATACGGATTTATACTATATCGGTGAAAAAACCTCTGCAAATAAATGTCTTTAATATCAAGATCATAAAAATTAAGTGGTCATTATTACAACCTACTCGTATGTATACCGACGACCAATCTTAAATAGGTAGGGTAAAAGATATGTGACATATTATGAGGTCGCAGCAGTAGCGCTCCTATCGAGCTATGGAACCCACAAAAAGCGTGAAATATCAAAAGGGCTACGGCTTCTCAGGACTCTTTATTATTCATCATCATCCACCCTTCACCACTGCTAAACTAAGGTCTCCTTTTAAACATACGATTGATTAGATAACAGTTCAACATGCTGGCCAAGTGCAGGTTGGCTAGTTATAATAGGTATAAGGTTGCTTCATTTAAAATTGAATTGAAGATAGTACCCTACCTACTACCAATCTATTGTATTTGACTTTTGTTAAACAATTGCTGAAATATATTTGTCTTCGAATATAGTGTGGTACCTACATACATGTTCTATTGATACCACTTATAATCAGCCTACATAATAATATGATATATTGTTAGTGTTATCAGGAAACAAGTGAATGTCATCGCATTCTCATGTGTCATTTTAACCGTTAGTTCAATAAGTATTAAAAACAAGTATTTTGATTATCAAATAGATAAAACTATTTTCAACCTTACCTTAAGGAAGTCAATAAGATGGTTTGTATTTATCTTAACTAATATAATAAATAATATAAGAGTCTGAATTATGTGATATTGTACAGAAGTGTAGGATATATATACTATTTATGTAAACTTAATACTAAATTATTGTGGATTACAAAATCTGCATCGTTTATTATCTGGGTTTTATGACCTTAGGTCATTTTAAGTCGTAAAGTGGCACAGTAAAAGCGGGAATGCTCTATGGCTTGTTTCCCCGTAAACGAGCAAAGTCCGAACGATTAGAATATTTTAACACACACTTACGATCAATTTAATTATGTTGCCATCATTCCTTTGTTTATTCTATCATGAGTTAATTATTATATTTCAGACCTATTGGATGCAGGTACCTAATCTGTAAATCTCACGTCGCTTTAACCTTTACGAGTAGCAACGCATTTTTCTACGAGCGCAGAATGTAATTTGGTAAGTTTCAGGTAATTGCATTATCGTAAATACATCTATTATCCACGTCTTATTAAATTGTAAAAAAATTCAGTATTTTTGTGTGACCTAAGATTAATTAAATAACATAATTTCTTCAGTTAGGTTGCTGTTTTATCTAGTTTGGTATAAGACAAGTCCTGAACTGAGCGCGACCGACCTGTTATAAAATTGTATTTGACACCTCCAACTATTTATGACAATTTGAAAGGCCAACTTGTTCCTGAATTATGGGTAATTGCGTTCGCTAGCACTATTTCTGAACAGCAATCAATTTTGTTATGTAACAATAATTTCGATTTATTTAGGCCTAACTATCGACAGTATTATATTACTGTAACGCGACATATAATTTATCGAACGATTCATTATAAACTTATGAGTTAATAGACGGCCGGTAATCGATGATATGAAAGTCATTTCAAATGTAAAGTCGCATTTTAGTATTGTTACTTAGTATAAATGATTAATTCATCAGTATTAACTTTGTAAAGTAATATAAAATAAATGGATGCATTTGTTTATAAGGTACTTAATCTAATCAAAGCAATAACCCTTAATTCTAACAAATGCGGAGTACGTAGTTAAGGGTAATGGAGAGCTGCAGTGCTTCAAGTGGTGATTGACATTACCCCGATGATGACGGAGTGAAATGTCGCACGATAGGTACCTACACGCCGCCTCCCCGCAGACCGCAAGCCCCTCGCCAGCTTAACATAAAACTTCAATTTGCATAATGCATACAGAATATGTAAACTTATCTCTGACACGCCCTTGCGAGTGACACGGGTTGAGGTGTGCCGGGATAACATTATTCTCGCTGCGACTATATCCAAGTCTAAATAGACCGCATTTGCAAAGCAACATGCCGAGCAAAATTTTATTGGCACTACAAACGCGCAATCGGAAACTTCTTTTCCAAGTTGCTTTCAACGAAGTAGGGACATTCGTGTGATAAAAATATCATACTACATTCCTAAACTCACTATTTATAGAATTATGTATGTATATTTTATTTTAGATTTTCTGCTTATTACAAGTCCAATGATATGTAACACACGTACGCATACGCACGCACGTACTCGAATGTATGTTAATACCAACATTGTTGCACTTTTGGTAAAATTACTTGTTTTTTTAAAGCTGACTAAGCGTGATTGCACACGACTGAAAATATTATTATCGGTATATAGGATCGTTAAGAGCGGTCATCCGTTCCTTATTAGCTTAACACGCGCCACGATCCCTATTTTGCATGCAAATAAAATTACAAGGCTACCATAAAAAGTGTTTATTAAGACTTTATTTGAGTTTAAAATTTCGTAAAGTCTTATTCAGCACAAAGACTTTGCCCACGGTCGAGTTCCGGAGTTTTAAAATGATAAAATTACTGTCGCCTCGCCTCGGAAATGAGACGTAAATGGGAATGTCTGCAAAAAGCAAACATGGTACAGCATATCTTCTTTCACGACACAATCCGATCATTGTTGAATAAAATATGGTATTAAGGGACGAGAGCGGAGCGGAGCGGGCCGTAAATGGCAAAGAACGGACACCCACCGCATTTGCGCGCTATACTCACCAATATTTTGTTTCACCTGGCAATCGATTCATTCTTTATTGCCAATTGATAATGGTAATATTTTGTATTCGATTTCCTTGTGGCCGAAGTCGCACGTGCGTTAGGCACGCCATGGCGCTGTGGCGGTCGCAACAGGTACGACAATTTAATTTAATTATGCCAGCTCAAATACCCACGCCATATTCTTCGTGAAATTATTAGCACAGCAGTTTTATTTCACGCAAATTACCTTAACGCGAGGAACAAGAACTTACATTATGCTTTTATTGTATAACTTAAAGACTAACACGACAAGTAAATACGAGTATGTAAATGATAACGTAAACTTTACATACAATTGTCCAACTTTATATATTTAAATATTAGCTAACGTTATTTACAAATAATGTGAACGCAATCGAATAGGAATGTGTACTCATATTGATATCTTTTTGTGAGCGTCCTCTCTCCGAAACTTTCCAATTAAGCAATTTAGATACAAAGGCCGGCACTGACACGACATTATACAAATGTAAAACAACGGCTATCGGAATGATAATTCAGTGATGTAAATAACAATAAAGTTATCAGGAAAGGCAGCATGGTATGGGTTTTGACAATAAAATGTGTCGTGGAGAGCGTGGAGCAGGCGCGACCCGCCGCGCGGTAGGTACTAGGACGAATTTACGATCGCTCTCGTCTCAGCCTCGCTTGTTGCATCACTTACTCAGCCGCTGCTCTTCCAGCTATCTCGAATTGACAGTCGACCAGCCGCCTCTCAACAACGCACTCTGGAATCAATGCTAAATCAAGACCCGATTCTTCTATCTTGCGAACTCACTCCGCTGTCGTAATACACCGTCCAAATGATATACCTACAAATCCTTTTCCTTATGGACTTATGGTTATTTTATAAGCCCTGCAGAGGCAGGATTTAACCAATAAAATAGCAATAAGAAAACTTTGTTGATCCTCTTTCAAATACGAGTTTATACACGAGAATTGGAGACGATCGCGTTGATGTCTTTTGTATCGAAAAGAGCTGATAAGCGTTATTTTATAATTTACGACTAGATACATAATACTTCTATCAAAGTACTAAATTTGTTTTGACATACAGATATTACATTTAATCATCCTTTAATGAATGCTGGCATATTGATAGTTAAATTAGTATCACAGATGTTCGAACATGTATTGAAATAGAGAGCTCAAACTAATAAATCAAGTACGACAATATTTCCATACGAAGTTAATTATGTTCAATTGTATCGTAGCACACGCTGCACTGTAATCTATCGCTATTTAAATAAAAGACGAAACAATAATGGCACAACAAGAAGGCCTAGTAAACCCGTCCCCGAGGCGCGAGCTGCATTATTCGGAACCTGTTTGAGTTGCTCTAATTAACAATACACAAATCGTAGCTTGTATGCAAATGAGGAGAGTAGACCGCGCACCGACTTAGACGACTCCGAGAATTCCTCTCACGATAAATAAGAAAGCTTATTTCATTAGGGATGAACAATTTTTAAGCTTTGAAATATTAAGTCTTACATTTTTCATTTTATTAAAACTTTTGCTTACGTTATAATAAAAAATGAAAACAAACTTAGGCGACAAGAAGACAAGAAGTCACATTAATAATTTTATTAACAAAAGTAAATGTCAATAAAGAAAGTATTAAACTATCGTATAATGAACCATAAAAGTAACATAAATAGGTATTACTATCATATAACAAGACCCAAACTTATTGCGATCAGCTATTCACTCAGCCTGCGCCGAGTCGAGCTACATCAGTCAGTATGTATGCGACGTTATCGTAAAATTGAATTAAAAAAGAGATAATAAAAGAGGATCGCGTCGTAATTCTGGCGCGCGACAACACAGCACTTTTATTTGGAGGGCGCGCGTGTGGCGGCCGGCGCGGGGCGGGGACGCCTAATCGTGCAAGCTTTATTCTCTTCCACTTTGCTTCTCACGTGTTGTACATAAATAAAACTTTAAAAAAATCACAATTTTTGTGTTATGTATTTTTCCTTGCGTTTTGTGTGTACATAATATATAAATAAATATTTAAATATTTTACAGTAAACATCAACGGAAATGTTGTGAAGTATTTAAAAATAACGTTAAAGTCGAAAAAAGACATAGTAAACTTCGATGCCCTTAATTCAAAACGAAACAATAGTCCATTAAATGTAATATAATAGTCTGAAACACAAAATCATATAGACGTAGCGTATGTTACATAGGACATAAAATATAAAACAAATTACCAAACTCACTAAAAGCCTAATTATTTTTTTTATTATATAAATGCGTAATTTAAAGAAATAATGGAAAACAATAATCTCCACCAATCCGCATTGGAGCAGCGTGGTGGAGTATGCTCCAGGCCTTCCCCGGTTGTGGGGAGAGACCCGT
>DWAV01001744.1:0-12719 GCA_018231305.1 Noctuana lactifera | reverse complement strand
GGTTTCAGGGACGCGACGCCCTGACCCAGCGTGGTATTTAGGGTTGCCAGTGAAACGTAACAGTTTTTAGAGGTGGTAGAATTAATAAAGTTTGGGCGGCGATCAGCCGTAAAATAAGCAAGTAATTATGTTTCGATTGGGGGGGTGGGCATGCTGAAGATACATTATTTCAGGTGATCATCTTATATGTAACAACATTACTACGTAGGTTTCCTTGAATAGTTTTATTAGGTTGGGATGGGTTGCAGTGACTGCTTAACATCAGGTGGCCTGCACGCTCATTTGCTTCTTATAGAAAGATAAAGATATCTCATAGAAGATGATTCTTATAGAAAGATATCAGGAAACCAAGCAAATAGGCAACAGCTTTGTGATGCAACAGCATGCAACATCAACATCTCGCAAATATGTGATTGGTTGATAAGTATAAAAAATAACAAAAAGTAATGCAAAGTTATACGTATGGTTATTGCAAACCAGTATCCAATCAAACCAATCGAACAAAGACCACTTGAACGTGCCACTGAACAGCCAAACTCCCTGCTTTACAATTAGGATTAAAGAATTATTCTGAATTAATTCTCCATTCATTCAACATTCTGGAAGTATGCTTTATTCGAAGGCATGCCGCATCTGTCCCATATTTAAAACTAAATGTCCCGTAAACAATTACGAGCAAGTCCCAAAAAGGTTTAGCCATCACGCGGCCATTGAGCGTTCGTCGCCCCTCTCCAGGGACATGCTGACCCAACCTTGTAAACAGGGCTGTTGCGCTTTCACGCGAGGTACAACATGAATTTTTTGATTGCCCCTAAAAGACGGCAGATATATATAACTATTAGGTTAAACAATGATGACCCCTTGTGATAATTAGGTGACCAGCATATACTGGATAAAGTAGGTACTGGCCCAAAGTACGGGATTGGCTCCGTACTTTATCACCCGTCTGACCTAATTTTCTCTCATGGTCTCTGGGACGCTAGTAAAAAACCGAAAGTTTATGGCCAAAAAAGTACAAAACCAATTTGTCCCTAGAGAATGTGCGTAAGGATAAGTGCGGTAACTCTTAAATAAAAATAGGTCAAGTGCGTGTTATAGCATGCACTGTGTAGGGATCTTCTAAGTGAATAATTTCGTAGAAATTTATAAGAAATTTTCCTTTCTACTTTTTAAAGTAGGTATATTTTATAAGATGGTCGACTATCACTAAGCCAGCCTAGCTGTGATAGTATTTTATTTAATTGACCCTTACTTCAACTAAAACTTTGAAGATTAATGATCTACAAAAAAAATCGAATTGATAATTTTTTACTTTGCATTTATTTAGACTATTCAGAGTCACAAAGTGGTTTTTAATGTTAATTAGGAAAAGCAATAATGTGTAAAAACATTTCGATGACATGTTGGCAACCCTACTCATAATTTGGAAATTACGTCCACTTGCTTTGTTTACTTGCCGCTTTATTAACATTTTAGGGGTCAAATTGGAGTTTAGAACTGACAGTTTTGCGCCGCACTACACTAATTACGCTGGGAAATTTTCATCCACTTACGACTATATACATACATACCTATTCCCGAAAAACAATGCCTGCGCAAATATTTATTTCCATAAGAATGCTCACGTAACGCACATCACGTATATGTTTTTGCGTCAAGTATCTATATTGGGTAATGGTGCGAAGCCGCAAATAAGTCGAAGGTTCTTCAAACAAAGACATAACTGAAATTTCGGCTTTGTTGTGTTTTTCGTTCACTTCCCTTTTGTTGTGTTTTAAAATAGTACAGGCTTTGCGTTAAAAATTCAATAAGCAAAACCTTGTTATGCCAAGTCATAGACGTGGACGCTTATAGACACGTAATTTAAATGCATAACAATTCAATAAACCTTTGACTTTTTACGTTGTAAAAATAGTTTAGTTAAAATAACGTTTATTCATCATCGATACAAAACCAAGACCACAATAATTGTCTATCTGACTTAGTTAAATAAATGTTTTATTGAAAAATAACTCAACATTTAACAAAAATTTGAGATTATTATTATAAAGATGATAATAATACACATTTAATACACATACAAAACTTTCAAAAGACCTCAAATAATATATTGTTCTCGCATAAGTAACGTCTTTTTGGGTATAATATAAATTCATTAAACCTAAAACTTTTCAAAGAGCATGAAAAAAATGTACGCAAAATAAACTTAGGATACATTTTTAATTAAATCTATGTACGACGACAAGTTTGCAGACGAAACTTTTAACGATCACAGTTAGTTACTCATATCAAGACTCGACGAACGCAGCACTCAAACCTATCGGGAAAAGTTTACAGCCAGGACTAAGTATAAGTAAGTATCTGCAAGACCCATCGAAAGAAACGGAGCAAGAAGTACGTACCGGTTAAGGAAACTAATCCCTTACCCGTCAAACATTTCAAAAACAACCCCCGCTCCTAAATACCATAGCTGTTTACTGAGCCAGCTGCGTTGCGAGAAGCGAACGAGTTTTTAACAACCTATATTAGCTTCACCTGTAGGTATGTGTAACAGAATCTTTGAACGTTACACCCACTTTGAGATGTTTGATTGAAACTTAGCTAACTATGGGGTTAGCTACGGGTTTTGATTATTTAACATCAGGAGAAAAACATAAAAGAGAAACCAGTTTTTTTAATAAATATAAAAGCATGGATTATAATAATATGCAGGTAAGATCGGTAAGTTGTGTAAGCTCGCTTTTTTTGAAGCGTGATAAAATTGCTTTATCAAACTGGTTCTCGCTTAGCTAGGTTCTATGGAAGATAGCGACTTCAAAGCTCAAGTATGCGGCTAGGTTCAAATAGAAGATGGTTGTACAAATAAAGCAGATAGGGCTTAGACAGCGCCCCTTCTTCGCTACTTTACTAAATTGCTTCTGCTCCGACTGACAATCACAACTTTGATATACTTTTGAAAGAAAACAAGCGCTCTGAAAGGTTCGCAGACATTATTTTGATACGGTTTATTTTTATCGCAATGAAAATAAGGGATTCGTGATAGTGAAACAAAAATTTTTTTGTAATGATGTCTGGGTATTTTACTTTTAGCCAATATATGTATATGGCAATGAAATATAAAAAACATAAAAGATCTAGCATGGTGTGCTAATAGAGAAGATTCTCAGAGATGATCTGCTTGGAGAAGTTAAAGGAATGATTGATGATAATTCTTTATTACACATGATTCCTCAAAATAATTAGAAATGCTGACTTTTTTAATTCAAAACTAACGGGAAGTCGTCGCGACCGACGAGCTGCTAAAGGAACTTGGCAAAGTGAATTGCTAAACACTGCGCTGGAGCTAAGTTAGTAAGAGCAGCAGTCGTTTGAAATCGTAGAGATAGTTTTAAAACTTTATATGATGGACATGGAGATCAACAAACGCTGTGTACTAACAGCGGGGATAACGAATGAGATTAATGAATGCAAATTAGTAGATAAGTTTAAAACTATGATATTTTACAAACTTTTTACCCTTAATGTCCCTTAATTATTTAAAAATAACTTTTCCACCTTAGCCCTCAAGAGTAGCAACGCAAGTTCGAAAGTTGATTAGGGTTGTCAATGGGTCGCAGATACCACTTAACACCTAGTGTTCTTTAAAAAAAAATAGAAAAAATACTCACCGTATCCGGTTGGCGACTAGCAGTTCGGCGATGTCGCGTCCCAGACGCGAGTACGCCGACTCGACGATGACGAGCACCTTTGCGTCGATCCGTAGCCGCGCGTCCGAGCGGTGGTCGCGCGCGGCCTGCTGCTGCGACGCGAGCAGCGAGCACTGCGACAGCGGCCGCGGCACCCGGTCACGCCACACCAAGCTGCCAGAGTTAAAGAAGGATAAGCGAACTCTATGGTAGTATATTTCTAAGCCTGCGAGTAGCAAGAGTTGCACGGCAACAACTCACTCCACACCAAGCTGCCCGCGTTAAGAGAAAGTTAACGAACTCCATCGTAGTCTATTGCAAAGTCTCGAGAACTGCGTCAGCGAGTAAATTAACGACAGTTTAACTATTATCTATCATTATTATGTGGAATCGGAGACAGACTGAATGTTGGGAACAAGCTTTTAGTATGAGCACAGCGAGCTCTGCGATAGTAGGTACACAAGATTAGTGTACTATGTACTAGTCTTTCTCTACGCTCACGAAGTCCACGAGGCATTGTTTTATATACGTTAGTATTCGTCATAACGTTTCTTGTACGTCTGAACGTCTTGAACGGAGCGCTAAAGCTCCGTAGACAGACCTTTATAATTCTACGCTTGAATTTCAAACAAATTTTTATGTGTCGTAATAAAAGTAAAATTTATAAAACGTCAAAAAAAATTGTAAAACTTTACGTATAAATTGTTTATCCAGTCGTTCTAGTAGCGTCGTTGGACAAAATTATATTAGGAATCAATTAAAAACTGACAAAGTTTACGCTGCGTTTCGAATAGGAGCCACATCAAAGAGCCATTATGGTTTATCTCAATAGCGTCAGAATAAATAAAGGCGGAATTTGTGGAAATATTTATCCGTAGGCAGGCGGTGGCGTCCTGCGCGCCGCGGCCGTCTTGTGGCCTCTTTGCTTTTATGAAAGCCCCGCCCGCTCCTGCCAGGAGCAAACTTCTACTACAACCTGAAAAGAATAACCGTGCTGACTTCTTATTGCTTTCTTGTTTTCATTACGCGAATGAATACCATCTTCGTAAAGGCTATGTCCTATCTAATTTTATTTTTGGGGTCTAACTACAAATTCCAATTCAACTCAATGATATCAAAAGATATTAATTAGACAAGTTACTAATGAATTTCGTTTATACGTACCTACGAATAGTATTTCAATTTGAAATTTGAATGGAATCAAGTATCTGATAAAGCTTTGTCAATAATACCTAAATCCCTGTAACCTATTTGTGTCGTGAAAATAATATCTTAATTTCTCAAAAAATTAAAATGAACGATTAAAGGGGCTTAACACCGACTGAACAAAATACTCGCACTTAGATTGAAATACGAAGTTTATCTTTAAAAACAATAGTGGATGAAATTATGGAAGCTCGTGCGTTAGGGTAGCTTGCTTCCATTAATTAGCAAAATACAAGTTTTGCTATAAATTCAGACAAGTCGGCGAAACTTGCCGGCGCTCTCGTCGCGGTGTAAATTTAAGCCGATAAAATAAAATATTATCGTTCAAGCTACACGACATCCGCCCTAATTACATAAAATCACGTTATAAATTACTCTGAAATATTTCCTCCTCGTTCTAATTTAGCCGTGAAAAGTTGCCAAACAAAGGGAGACAAGGACGCTCGCGGCACAAAGTTAAACGCTTTTAATTCTTTCGCGAAGCAATTTCCTGCATTAACTGCTAATTTTATGCGTAATAGATCTTTTTCGATATCAGAAATAAAGGGCCCACACCTTTGCTATGGAAATGAGGTCACCTTTAATATTACTTACCTACTTTTTACTAATTCCTATCATTCCGGGAACCTTTAACTTTTTATATGATACAGTCTTTTGTAATAGGTAGGTATACATAATTTTGAAGGAAGCTTTGAGATAATGACCATCTAGGTTGGAAGGGACGTGAGAGGTCCGACGCCTTCTGTCCTAAAAGTCTTTGTTAATTTATTTTGAGTTGTAATTTTCTTCTTCCAACTGTAAGAACTGTTATCGCGATTAACAACTTCGCAACATCACTCGACTTGAGTATTAAGCTAATAGCAGTTTAAAACTAAAGTAAAAGAACATTTAATTTTAATGTTATTCTCGAACTCATAATAGGGGCAATTACTGGAAGAGCGAATGCAATACTTGGTCAAATTTATTAAAAGTAAAGACTTTTAGTAAATTCGTTGAAGTGGAAAAACGAGAAACTCCATTAATTCGTCGTAAATAAATAACAGGACCGGCAATTCATTATCAATAGCTTATTGTACGACTATTGGGCACGAAGCTGCCTCTTGAATACAGGATGGCTAGAATATTATAAGGATTCATGGAATACATGCCTTTCGGATTGGGAACTTTGTTTTATTCATTCATTCATAAGACATTAGTCTAGCTTCGCCCCACAAGATAACCGCTTGTCGTTTAGATTTAATGAAAACAGTTACATGATTAGTGCAATGAGTAATTATTTACCTTTAACTTTGTAAAGTCAAATTTTAAAAGGTTTCTATGATTGTTGTAATTTCTCTTTATTCAGAAGTACGATAAAACATAATGTTATACAAGTATAGTGGTATACAAGCAAATATCTGCTGTGGGTAGATAACAAACGTCAAGTTTGCCGGCTAGTTGAGTATTCAACCGCATCATGCCCTACAACCAAGCGAGATTTCTGAACAAACAAATCTCGTTTCAGTTAAAACTTTTCAGCGAATTTGCGTGAACTCTAGTGTAACTGAGATATACGAGTATGTTGTTTTTAATACCCGCTACAAACTATCATAGTGTACAGTAATGTATATGCTTTTAGAATTTGTCTGTATTTTAAATTTTGCCAGTGCCATCGCGCAATGTTACTTTATTAACGTATGATTAAATACGTTGCTGTTTATGCTCAAAGCAAGTATACAATTGGAATGTTAAGTTTTGATGTCCTTAAAATGATAAGTAAATTAAATTTATAACCCTTTGTGCATACCATATTGAACCCTAGCGTAATAAATCTTGGCGTTTTGATTATTAACTAATAGAATTTATGCAAACCGTTAGCACTGATACGCTGGTTGCATTAAGTATCCAACACGAGATACGTGATGTTATCCAAGACTACTTAATTAACGATATTTACCACCGGCTTCTGCAAGGCTAGTCAAAATCCTGTTAAACTAACATGTATTTCAACTTAATTGTTCTGTCAAATCAATCTAAGATTCTACATCATAGCATTTTAGAAATCCAAATCCTGTGTTCGATATACGATTTAAAAAAAAAAATGTACATCTATGCTAACTAACATCATTATCAAATCAAGACAATCATGCTTAAATAAACTGAATCGACACTTCTTGACAATAAGATTTGACAGTTGATCAGATTTTTGTGTTAATTAGCCTTTCAGAAACTTGCCGTAAATGTAACAATATAGAATAGTGCCACGATGCTTATTAGAGCAGAAAAGAACCTACGAAAACATTAAAACTTCAAATTAATTGTCCCACAGAAACCTTTTGGGTCCTATTATTGTGAACAATAATATTACACTAATGCTTTTCCCAACACACTACGCGAAGTGACCGAGTGCGATAATTTCATATAATTAATTTTCGTAACAGCGACGTATTTACTCCCGATAGTTAGCAAGTAAATTGGATTTTGTGCGAATGACGCATATTTCAGCTAGAGTAATTAATTGCGTTTGGGCGTGTTTTACGACGTTTAATTTTATATTTAATAACTATCCTGTCCATTTAAATTTTAATCGAAATTATCTTCATACAATGTTCGATATTTGGAATGAAATAAAAATGAATTGTATAATTTCTAGTTATTATGAGCTTTCAATTATATAGAGTATTGGCTATTTATAATATCCTTTAACGTCGTCTAAGGAATAAAAGGTTCTTATAGGTTCTATTATTTCCTTTGATGTTATGTAGTCAATTAGGACGAGCCTATTTTATACATACCTAGTTATTTTTTATTGCCTAGCTCAAACATAATTTAAATAGCTACTATTCTTCAGTTTGAAATGTGCTAGTACTTTTATATCACTGGAAGGGTCGAGCTCACACTATAGCCGCCTGTGACCCCAGAAGTTAGTCGACTTGTACGACAAGCTGAATATTCCATAGCTCTATTCTGGTCCCGAGCTACACCACCCCCAATGGAGAGCAACAATAAGTGAACCCCTCCATTTGCTTTTTACTTTCCTTTTACTTTGCTTTTCCCCTATGAGTCCAAGGTCCATACTAACGAAATGAGTCCAAGTCCATACTAAAGAAATTGAAATTGTGATCCGATTTTAAAGTGGTACCTATTCCAATAAAAGTTTCATCATTACTAACCTTGTGAGTGGTGCCGTTACGTAATACGTATAGAAGAATATGGTGAGGACGGAGAGCAGCATGATCGCGGCGACGCATTTCCTCACGTTGATGTGGCTGGCCAGCCACAGACAGCAGCGGGGCGCCGGCGCTTTATGCGCGTACTCCCCGCTTTCCAGCAGAGGCGTACGCGCGCCTCGTCCCTCCGCCATACCTAACATCTACACACCACTATATTTACACAACACAGTAACACTTAGGCCTCTAAAATTCACTGTACAATCTCTATCTGGGAACTCTAACAGCCGCGTTTGTCCTCGGTTGTGATTTTTGTCGCCACTTGCCGTGTTTCCACATTTCATAATGACGCGACAATGGGGGAACGCGCGCGAGCGCAGGGAGGCTGTTCGCGCAGGCGCCGCTGACGGCCATCTCGTGCCGACGAACGAGTACGATGGCTGTTTAAAATGGCCGCCGACGCATTCTGGCGGGTTGTGCTCATCACGACGACGTCAAACGCTCTTGGTGCCAGAGCTCACGGCATCCGTGCCCTCCAACAGTCAACTTCTTCCGCTTGCCGGCTCATTAGTAGTTTCTGTAACAAGAAATAGCTAGTTTAGCAACATTTACAAAAATTGTAGTTAAAACTCGCTCGTAACCACTGATGTGACACTTATGTTTGCAGATCGCTTCTTCAAAATTATGTGAAAAGCTAAAAAAGTAGTCAGAAAGAAAAAAGTAGTCAGAGTAGCCAATAAAATGTTTACATACTCCACTCGTACCTACTCCTATTCGTTAATACTGGTAAAAACTTTATGCGGTCCGAAAAACTAAAGTATAGACATAATAATATCAATAAATCGTCAGAGATCTTTGAGTTCGGCGAATCGTGAATACTTCGGTCGGCTGCTTCTATAAATCCGACCTTTCCGTTATTTGAATGAAGGCTTACATTGAAACACTTCTTTGCTACCCTGAAACAAATTCATTCAACTGTGAAATTGGGCGAGCCAACCTCAAAATTCAGGATAAAATTTGATTAAAAAGTTAAGTAATGAATGTAAAATCGGATTTCGAGAATAATGAAACGTTGTATTGACGCTACAGTCCAATGTTGCAATTAAGCTGTAAATACATTTTGAGTCCAGTCAATAATGAGTAAGAATTTTATAATCAACGCAGCCTACTGGTAATAAAATACTTACGTCAGTAACGTTTAGTGAACAGTTTTTAGCGACAATTTTAGATAAACTTAACGTTCATCGAGTGTAGGCACACCTTAGGATGAATAAAAATTTAGCATTTGAGTTTGAAAAATTATCATGCAATATTATGAACTGATTTTATACAAATTAATCATCAGCTAACCACTACTCTACTAGCTACCCTCCACTGTTGGAGAAAGACCTTCCCACATAACTACTTATACAAATTACTTCAGCCTAATTTGTATAAAACCAGTTACAGATAGACATCTATCTTAACGTCGTATTTTGCGATCTGTAAGGCTTTGTTTTTATCGAACTCGTTATAGTTGACTACTACATAGGATCTTTGAAAGGTTCCGCTACTTGCAGGACCGCGCGGCTCTGGAACGCGTTTGGAATCCCTGATCGCACGACCCTTTGAATATTAACTATCTGATGACCCGCCCGCAACCGGGGCACCAATCTATAAGCTTACCTAAGGGTAATTCCAATTGCTGTTTCATCGACTCACTTATTAGTTCCGTAACTTCATAAGGGGTTATTAAAATGAGAAATATGATACTCTCTAATAAACTCTCATATAACTCTTACCAAGTAAATGTGAAAAAGAGGAACAAAAATCGCCAAATTACATCAGTTGACTGAAATTAAAATATTTGAGGTTTTTAGGTTTATACTTACTCAGGAATAGTTTCTGTGATCTGAACATGATCATTATGAAAAAGTAAATAAAATGGAACTAAAGATTCCCGTGCATTGTATCAATGCAACGATAAAAATAAATAACACAAATGAAGTGATAAAAAGTTAAACACGACAATGAGCAATTAAAGTTCTTAATTAAGGAGAAAATAAGAAGGGTACCCCTTTAGTAGAGTCTGTCATTGAGAACCTTAGCGAAGAGCGCAGCTAACCGTGTCAAGAAGCCTCTTAGAAGGATACCCTTCACTGCCGTATTAAATGATCCTTAAACCTCATTGCATCTTTTTATTACATTTTGTTCGTTTATTCTCATTTCTATACTAAAGGAACAGCAAAAGATTGTTCATTCTATGTGATGTTAAGTGGTCACTGCAGACCATATTATAAAAATTAAACTGTTTATAGTATCTAATAAATAAATGTATGTCCTAAATGCAATCATACTAACATTAAATCGTGATTTATACAATAATTGATACATACGAATTGATAAGGTGATAAAAGAAATTTCCACTAAAATATTTTATTTTACTTTAGTAACTCTGTATACAACATGAAAGTGAAACATTATTACTGCAAAATGTTATAAGATTCCACTGTCACTACGGATCATAATGTGACTGGCAAAGTCAGCCAAGTTATTAAAACTTTGCTCCTACGCCCACATCCCTACGGTGTTAAGGAAATCCCTATAAGGTCAACGGTAACCCTCAACTCGTTTAACGTGTGTATCACATAATATTATGTATTCCAAATGTTTCGTTATAAGGAATCATAAAGGGACATATTCGACAATGACATGGGTGTTCTGTCGAATAATGTTAAGCTATTTGTGATACATAATATCGCGCTTGTCACGTTACGATTATACTTCGTTTTTACAGGCATTCGTTTTTACTTGGCATCTCTCAATGATATATTTATACTCGTAATAACATCATGCTCAAGTTTTTGGTAAGAATGTTATTCAATACTTACTCTTCTTTGGATTACATGTAGGCATACAGGCATATATTATTATGATGCCTTCAACGATGTCATTATAAAATAACAAAAATCGTTGTGAACGGTTTTTCAAAAATATTAAATGTTATGTTGTCTTAGATAAAATACATTCGGATATTTGGAACACAACACATGAAGACAAGGAAGTAGTAGTACAAAGTTTGGAAGCGGAATGTGTTGGTAGCGGAGTCATTAGGGCCGCAATTCGCCCGCATATTTGGTCAAGCAAGATTAATTGCTCCTAAACATCATCTGTCAACTGGAACCACATAGTGGGGGCGCTTTGTTTGTGATACAAGGCTTCTATCGTACCACAATACAAGGGTTATTTGTATACAATTATGCGTATTGTTTGTGTAATTAAAATGAAAGTGTGAACAAAGGATGAAATCGTATGGCGCAACATGACGATGAGGGTAAGGATTGAAAACGATATACACCGGTACATAATTTATTTGCTGAATCTTTTACCTGGTCGTTTCTGTCGGTAAAAGCAGACTGTAGGGCGAACAACAATTAAGCACTAATTGTGATTCCACTAATTTGCATTGGCTCGCCCCGACTTACTGTGCAATGCCGCGCCTGCTTCGATGTTTCCCCGAGATACAAATTGAAAGTAATAAGGGAAATACGCCATGTTGTGTAAAATAAATAATTATTATAATTTTATTATATTTTATTTTTCAATTAAATTATCTGTTTTAAAATAATAATATATAGTTGTGTGTATACAAAAACCATTAAATAAATAAAAATCCTGTTACAATATTTATCTAGGTATATAATTAAAATTTTGTAAAAAAATTAAATCAAGAAAGCTATTTCCACCAGAGGAATATGTAAGGAAGAAGATGGCTAAAAAGTCAAGATGTTACACTCAAAATATATGTTATTGGCATAAAAAAAAATTTATATGTTACTTAAAACCTTTTTTACTAATTATATAATTTTTAATGATAATAAAGTGTTATCTATTAATGTTTAAATTATATAAACACCATAGACAGTCAATGTCCTATTTGCGATGTGCGTTAAGTAATTTACGTTTCAGATATTTAGATACTCGTAGTTCTGAATAATGGAATCAATTAAATCATGAGAGGCTCTTTAATAAATGAAATTGCAGTAAGCAATCAAACAGAATCAAAGCACCCGTTTCAAATTAAACTTCAATTCAGGTAACAATAACGCATTCATGTTCTATGGAAGTTGCCTCGAACAAGTATCGCCAATTACCGGAACATTTACGCCGTACTTAAATACTTCTCTGTGTAATGTTCGAATATCCAATATGAGCACTGGACGTTGTCTGAAAGTTTAGGAGAAAAACTTTTTTTTATCGTAAACGCTCATACAATGCCCGTAACGTTCTGCCAAAAATTGTAAAAACAGTCCTATCTGAACTTCTAAGCTTTAATCCTGAGGAGTAAGATGGTCGCCACGAATAAAACACCTCCTTCATCTACACTTCATACTGCAAAACAACAATCGGCTTGCTTCATGCCTGCGGGTTATGAGGACGGTGCCGATGGTTGGTATGTGTAGGTACACATACCAACCGGGGAGGTTCCCGGACGAATCTTTCTACCACCTATTTTCTCACTAAGGCAATAGTTCCTAATAATGAAATAGTGACACCAAGCTGTCCCAAGCTGTGTTTTGCGGTGATAACCAATATTGACCTATTGACTAAATTAGTAGTAAATGGTATAAATGATTTTAACACCTAAAAATAAATTGCAAATTTTCCTAATGATCTTTCATTGTGCGAAGCATTGCGA
>DWAV01001743.1:0-12721 GCA_018231305.1 Noctuana lactifera | reverse complement strand
TTATGTTTTTCGTAATTAGTTTATATTTTTTAACATTATAAAACAGTTTCTCAAAATTTGTCATCATGCCCATTATAATAAAGAAATAATAATCCAGGTTAATAACAAAAATATGTTAGTAAAACAATATTATATTGGATTAGCATCAATCAAATTATTTGTATAATAAAGCTACTGTAGATGGACATTAAGGCATAACATGCCTACAGACTGATGTCGGTCCGAGCCTGTCATAAGACCAAAGTTACCGACTTTTCCAGCACAATTTCAACATTTCAAACAGATTATTGCACATAGGAAAGCTACTATATAACGATTTCTAATTTAAATTAGGTGAAGCAGTTTTATAACTCGTACCTTTATCATTATCACCTTTATAGGCGCATCAATGATTTATTAGTCAGGTTTTTGACGACAGCGGTTTCAAAATATTACATTTGTATGATAATGTGGACCGGATTTTATCTGTGTTATTGGTAATAAGTACCTACCTATAATATATCTGTCGACAAATTCGTTGAAATCTAACTCTCGTCATAATATGCATATTATTATTTTTTAGGTAGGTTCCTGTCAATTATTTTATTCATGCTATAATGTTCTTCTCACATATTCGTACTAAATCTAATTTACATACAATAGATACTTGTTAGGAAAATACACATTTTAGAGGTACAATGCTGATATGAGAGAAGTAATTAAAACAATTACTGTAATGAGATATTTGGTCCATGTTGTTTAATATCAAATCTTGATGAAGAGTAGTACCTAAGTATATACCTATCTACCTACGATCTATAATGCTAAGGTTGTACTATTTTCTGTTTTGAATAGTACCTATTTAATGAGAAGATTTCCATAAAATACCATACCATTTAAAAAAAGACTTGTTATCCTAACTTGTACCATATTTAAATATTAAAGTGCATGAATGTTACATAATATGTATATACAATATACATATATAGTATGACTGAATAATCAGACACTGTTGACCCAAATACCTTCGATAAAGCAGTAATAAGCACAAAGGCACTCACGCCATCTAGCGCAATTTTGATAAACTTTTACGGCTGAATTTGTTGTCCCAAACGAAGGAATTATTTTTAAACAATTTGACGTACTTAAGTCGGTTTTGCTATTTTGGGTACTTAAGACTGTTACACCGAAGGTGCGATATGGGTAAGTACATAATATAATTATCTCATTTACATAATTATAACGTCGTATGCCCTCTAATTACAAGGTACCTAATTGTTTTTAATTTATCTGAGTGATATCTGTGTGTTCTCAGATAGAGGCGAGCTTTAGTGTTTTTCTCGGCACAAATCGAAGCGTAATTATAGGCAGCGCGCCGATTAACATCTGTCGACTATTAAATAAACTCGGATTACAAGGGAACCCTTATATATATCTGTATAAAAACGGTAACACGAAAGAACAAACCTTTAAGTGAAAAAGTAAGAATGTGAATTTCTTGCAGAAAATGTGTAATGGTTAATTATCTGCTAAATTGAACTTTTTTAATTACTAGATAAATACCTAGTTTTAAAGATTACTTTGAAAGTACCAATCACATTGTGTGGCAGTGTGGGTTGTAGTGCACTCAAGAACTACAACCTATTTTTTTCACTATACCTACTCGTCCGATTAGTGGCGATAAATTTCGATACTCCCCAGGGTTCAGTCATTGCGAGTAATTATTCTTATCCGTCGGATGTTCTCAAAGAGCTGCCTGCCTCGCATCCCGACGTATGCCTGAACATAATTTTCTCATGATTCGCGAGGAAATCAAACCTACCCCTTTATTAAGCAGTCACGTGGACGTGACTGCCTAATGTTCCGTCTATCCATCCATTCAAAACGAACAGAGCCCTTAAACGTTATTATGGAAGTATTGTTTTATTGTAGATACAATTAAAATAATAAAAGGTTGCTTCCTGTAGTTACGCTCTCTTAATTGAAGATTAAAGTCAATAATATTGACTTTGATTGAATAAAAATGACCAAGGGTTAATGTCAAAAAAGCGTAGGTCTATTTTTGTAATACGAATGGGAGTATACTAGGTATAGGTAAAGTCGCAGGAAGAAACAAGCAATGCATTTAAAAGAGGATTACACGGAGATTACAGTGTATATAGAATGTGGTGTTATTTGTGCAACGTTTCCAATCACGCTGGTCAGTGCGCCTCGATGTAATGGGGTGTCGCTGTAAGGCTGGGAACTCGATCAAAACGCGCCGCGGCGGCTCAATGCTCTGGTAAAAACAACTGTTGCTAACAGAACGATTATAATATATTAGTTGGGCTTTAATTGCGCCGATATAATTACAAGAGTTGGCTGCGCATACGTGACGATATCCCAGTCTGTCGGCCCACGTCGCTCAGATATTAAGAGGAATAACTCGAGGCAACCGATCGAATGTTTCGCGATAATGAGCGCCGGTTGCGATCGAAGTGTCATTAGGAAGTCGTATCCACGATACGCGCCCGGATACTTACGCGTCTTTCGCATTACCTACATCCTAACATCCCTCTTACTGTCTACAGAACGATATTCCCATATTGGCTCTAATGATTAATAAACACATAACTTTTTGCGTTTATTACTTCACAAACTATTCCTTTTATGTCATCAACATGGAATAAAAAGTTCTTGAAGTTAAAGGAATTTCTATAGGCTAGTAGTTCTCACAATAATGTTGAAGGTTTAGACCGTTCAGAACAACGACATTAAGGACGATCATTCGTCGTTGATGCGAGGAAACGGGGTAATTTCCTAATGGTTCAATGAGGTGATAGTTAACCGCCGTGGGAATCAATCCAATACTCGTAGTGTTTCAACTTTGTAACTATTATTGTAACCATTGCAAAATGTTAATAGCGCTTAATATCAGTGTTAAAAGGCATATTGATAAAATAACGTACCTAGCTAATTATAATATAGGTAAAGGTAACTTAGACGCCCTGCGTTCAAACACTCACGATTAAAACCTATTTATATAGCCAGTTGTTGTAGATAAAGTCCGTACATAACTTTAAAGGATAAAAATTATGAATTAATTCTGATAGGGCGGCACCTCTCAGACGCGCGACATACTTCGTCCAGATAAGGGAAAAGCGTCGCTGGCTTATAAATGACTCTTTATTAAACGTGAAAGCAGGGACGTCGGCTAATGGGCCGATCATGCGCTCCCATTAAAGATTATTTAATATTCAAAAGCGGCCGACTATAAATCACGATCGCCCGCCATGCTTCTTTGACTACACTCTGCACTTTTGTTCAAACGTATTCCACGCAGCTCGTTTTGTTAATGCAAAGATTAATTCTTGACTCCGCAACCCGTATTGCAATTTGATAAGGAAATGCAATAAGCTGAGAAACGTCGTTTTACAACAGGAGCATCATAAAGATTCGTGTCGGTTTCTAAGTCTAAATTGACTTGAACTTTAAATGGCAGAAGATTGGTGAACGGTGGCGACTAGTTAGTTAGTTTTGCACTACTCGCCGGCTGTCGAGCTGCCGTGTGTGGTCGTTGATAACTATCGGAATATCTTTCGAAGAGTGAACTTCAATCGTATAAGGCCAGTTACGATGCCATAACACTTGTTTCATCAGATGTTGGAGGAGATAGCGCCGTGCGATCGTTTCACGCTTTGGCGGGATAATTATTAACCAATCAATGATCCATTCATGTCTTGTCGCATTGCCTTGAATGTCACTTCTTGTCGCTGTTGATTTTTTCAACGTCACTTAGTGCAATATGTTTACTGAATCTCACTTTGCAAGAAGACGAGCGGACATAAAAATTCATGAACGCTAACTACATTAATAAAATTTTATGTATTTATTTGTCCAGTTCATAATAATTTATGTACCTAATTAAGCAATTACGATAACTAAAACTAACGGTGCCTAATAAAGATGGAGCAATTCTATTTTTATTTGCAAACAAATAACAAGATTACTAAGCTACTTCTCTCCAGGGTGGTTTTCGCTACACCCGTCTAACTTATTTTTGGAATAAATGGCAAAACAATAATTCGTACCCTTGCTGGACGAGCTAATAACAATAAAATAGAAAGGCGATCACGGACGAACCGGCGACTGGTTCAATCAACGCGAGTCAGATTTATTTTTATGAAAATTGGCATAAAATCGGGTGGGTCAGCGGGGGCACGGGCGCACGGGCCCCGCGAGACCGCACGCCCGAGCGTTTACTGCATATCGTTTCCTCGAGAGCCGGCCGCGGTCGTCTTCGGAAATATCGCCAATAGTCATAACTTTTTATATGCAGCGATGACATTGCACAAAGTGCCGGGTCGTTCTGCGAATTGTTTGGAGCTGACTCGCCATGTCGTTATTTTTTATCGATTTGCATAGTTTATTCTGTTCTCAATGAACTTCGCAACTAGAGGAATTAAATTGAAAAGCTAACAATAATCGTTGCTAATTACTTTCATTGCTGATAAAAAACCTAACTTCATCAAAATATAGTTTCCCCTACTATTCTAAGTACTAAGCAATTCGTCTGCGAATCAGCTGTGTCGATGAGAGCGGGTGTCGCTTCGTAAAGTCATTTTTCTGTTATTCCATTGTCAATTCTGTTTCGTTTCAAAACAAAAAACATAACTGAATCTATACCAGTGTGAACAACCGGTAAAAATAAAAATTTACCTATGAAATAAGCCTCACTGACTTACACCTTCAATTAAAAAGTACCCATATTATCTGTACAATTCTAAATAAAACATTTAGTAACGAATTCTCATAATTGTTGCTTGGACACGGTGTTATTGTGGTGCGCTTTAAAAAATATTTGTATGATATGACATCGCATATCAATAACAGGCATGGATACTTTTATATCCGCATGAGTGACTAGCTCCTATACATCCATATGTCGCAAGCAGGGAAACAAAAGCGACATAAAGTTTTACGTGTAGCATAAATCTGGGAGTTATTCTCAAGGGATGATAAGGTAGGGGTCGGCGGGTACGTCCGTCGTAGACTTCAAAACTACCGCGACACGCGTTCAAACACTATTCTTTATTGTCTAGTCTTGGATTTTTTACTTGAATAGGTGGTAGACAAGTGAGATTGGAAAGGTACTGAGGTACGTCATCACTATCTGATGAGACATAATGCTGGCAAGGTGATCTTAGTCCTCACAAGACATCTCATCAGGGTCATAGAGAGGCAGGACATCAGTACCACTCGAGGAAATGTCTGTGGGCTGCAGACAGAAGGCTAGCATGAGTAAAGTTCATTTTCATATCAATTTGTCACACTAATCAAATATATCTGCCATATAAAGCTAAATGAAGAAATAAATAGAAGTACCTACCTACTTATGTTTAAATATAAGAAAATATTAAAATACACTTAGCGTTGCATGCAAATACAAAAATGACTTCAAAACTCAAATATTTTCCGACCTCTTAACATGCAATAGTTTCCTTACTCCCATCCCCACAGATAAACCCAAATTTTCAATCTTGGCGGTTATCATTTTACCAAAGCAAAGCTCAAATCACACAATATTTATTCGGCTGAGGCGAGCGTCTTCGAATTTCATATTTATTCGCGGGAGCAAACAGCATCCCGCACCCACACGCCGGAACTGATATTATTGTGCATTCCGTATAATATTGTTTGCTATTTGGCACATTCTCTGTTTGTTCTCGCCTTTCATATGAAAGGGGAGCTATAGACGAGCAAACAGATGGGCGACAACTGAGAAGTTACTTCACACTCTTGAAGCTTTTGTATTCGAAAATGCTATTAGAAAATGCAAATTTAAATTTTGATTACTATTACTTCACTAAATAGATCCTTGTATTTAATCCCTGAGATTAAATGGTATGGTATTTATGGTATTTATGGTAGTGGAATAAAGTAGCTTTCTGTTATGTAATAGTGACCTTCGCAAGATATTTTATAAGATCGATTAATTTAATTGGACTCTCCCGTATTTAAATTATAGTATAAAGGACATTATACGCTACTACGCTGTTTATTAATTCTGTAGTTATAATTTTTATTACTAAAGTAAATTTCTTAAGGGAATATAATGCTTTTGACGCACAAACAGAACTGTAATCTCGTAGAAATGTCCACCTGTAACACAAAACGGACGGAGCGTTAAATCACCAAGCGATCATAGGAGAGCAAACGTGTACGGTTCGGAATATGAAAGCGAGCAATCCATTAAACCATACGAGCATCCGGCACAGAGACGCGACTTTGCTTCTGATAACCCATAATACGCGGATATTTTTGCGTTGCTCATATGTCGGAAGTAATGGCTCGTGCGCGGTCGCCTTATGTGGACATTACATTCATTCGTTTTTGTTTTTAAACGTACTCTCAAACAAATGTTGAAAGCTAGATTTATTTAGCTCGTTCTCTATTTAAATTAAATTCCCTTTAAAAAGAACATGACATGTTCTTTTGTGAAACAACATCCAGAAAACATTTTTAACATCCTTGAAAATTTTATTTTTATGATGTAAGTTAAAGTTATATATTTTGTAATGGTTTTCTTTCATAATAAATTTTTCACAACTTATAAATTTTAATGTTGTAAATAGTGGAGTATATAGCTATGTAGGTACCTCTATTATAATACTTACATACTACAACATTTGTGCTTGGAGAATTGATTTATTATATACCTGATAATCGGTCTAAAGTCAACTCATTCTGTGGAGTAAAATAAGATTGTGTCTCCTACACAACCAGCTCTGAAACTCCGCAGGTTGAAAGAATATATTGAAAAGTGAGACTGATGGGCAGGTCCATAACAATCTTTAGCTAGAAATGTAAACCATAATATATTATATTTGGCATATAAAAGGCTCGCTTATCTAAGGGGTTTGACTGGAAACGAACATAAAGGGTGATCCTCTGTGACAAATACCGTGATATACAGAGCGACAGTCGTAAGGGAAATATTTTTATAAGATGAAACATTATTATTTGTTGGGGGCGAAGGGATCACAAGTCGTCTTATGAGTTTTGTGATACCATTACTCAGTTTGTCTGGCTTACAATGATATTGTTTCGTGGCATTGTATTGAACTATAACCTTATGTCATCTCTTTTATAGACCCAACCTGCTTTTATAAAAATGTATTGTCGAGAAGACAATGGTATTATTAATAGGCCGCTTTATTGTTACAAAAATAGCTGACAATCGGAATGGCGCGGGGCTTAACAGATTCCGAGCAGGAAACGGCTAAACGATAAACTGTTAATAAAACAAATTAATGCGCGTTAACCCTAAAATTGGACAAGTTCAATGCGGAGGTCGTTACCACTATAGGAAATTTATCCCGGCGAGTATTAACATTGAAATCTGTTCGTTGTATTCGGTGTCATTAAAGTTAGCAGAGAGCGACGTAGGAAAGTGTGTTTTGTGTATCGGTGCAGTAGGGTTGAAACGTGCGGGGGTTTGGGGCGCGATCCAATCAAAACATACAAGGAGCATATTGATTCCGAGAAGTGTCGCTGTTAACGTGGAGGCTGGAGTTGAATACATTAGCCATCGGCGTAATGAAGTCTCGCTGGTTGTAAACAAACATCGCATCGGGTGCGGAGCGGCGGCGTGGCCCGAGGCCGGGGCGCGCGCGCACCCCGCACTCGCTTACAGGAATTCTATTTCCACGACAAGCGTTAATTAACTCCTCGCACCTACGATATTGAGATATCGCTGGAGATGCTACTGTTGTTATTAGCTGACGAGAAGGCTTATTGCTTAGTGTTCCTATCTAAATACGAATGTGTTCGCTCGTCGCGTTTATGTTGCTCTTCGTGCAAAGGGATGTTAGTACTCGTAGCACTTGTACAAGCGGTACTGCAGCGGCAGTAATTAAATTTATTTTCAAGTGTTCTACTGTTATAAGAAAGTTTGAAGTAGTAGGATCATCCCATTTTTTTATCGTTAATAAGTAGTCAAAGTGCTGATAGACCCCGGGCGAACTTTACAAGTTCTACGATCTACAAAAGAATTATCAGAAAAATATTCGTATTAATTAATAGCCAATTTTCTGCATCAGTCGATATAATAGAGAAATATTTACAACAGAGCGGAAATGTTAATAGCTGTTGACATACAGAAGAGGGCACGTTATTAAGCATTTTTGTATAATGGGTGTTCCACTTGAGAAAATAAACATGATTATTAAAGAGAAGCCGTTCAGAAACCACATAAAGTGAGCGCCAGCTGCTGCCCACCGCGGCTTTATGATGAAAGAGGTAATCCTCACTCACCTGTTCTACCGTAAGCGAAAATTAAGAGGCGAGTAACGCGTCTATGAAAAAACTTATAAAAGGTTAAGAAGTATTATTATTTTTATTTAAAACGTTAAATTTATTTTATTAATTCCTTTCGTTTATTCTGATCTGGAAAAAAGAATCTAATCTTATAATACCTAATAAATTTTCTTTCCATTTTCTCCATTAGCAATTTTTTGCGATAGTGTTTTATTTGACGCAAATTGTATCCTACGACAAAATCTAAATAAAGATAAAACTATTGTTTTCTTATTTTTGTCTGTCTATTGTTTTTTCATAGTAATAGTCTTTAACGGTATGACAAGACCTTTAAAACCTGCCACTGTATCACGTTTCCTGTTATGACTTCAGTTTTTAATGGGCCTTTGTTGAGATCTTTTTATTATAAAGAAGCGCTAACAGTTCTAAATGTGTCCGTAAAGGATTTGTAAACGCCGTTTTACCTACACATTTTATTGTCTGCGTATGGTGAAGTTTAAAGTTTTCTTTTTGTAATTTAATACTTTCCATTCCATTAAAAACTGCGTCCATTTCAAGACTTTAAACGGTCATGATTCGTTTAAAACTCTTTGTAATATACCGACTTCCTTCATTTAAACAAAATGATATTAAATAACACATCGACTTAGTTTTTTCAAATTTTCCGTCCAATTTTTGGGTTTGCATAGGTACACCAAATATTTCAAGTTTAAAATAACACTTAATTGGCCGCCCTAATAATGGCATCGCTTAACCGCCGGAAATAGTTCGAATATTATTAAAGTCTATTTTAACGTCTAGTATATTTCGATAATTTCAATCTTGAATTTTTTTGTACGTAAGTGAAAAAGTAGGTTGCAATATATTTTAGGTATAGGTATACTCGCCTAAAAAATTTATAAACCTGAATTTAAACTCCTGTCCCGTGTGAATCAAACCCCTATAGTGGACTTGGTGGTAGCCACTACACCACACTGGTTATCAGAAAACAATTTAAAGTTACGAATAAATAGTTTTCTAATAATAAACAGTATGTTTGATTGCTTCACGGAAAAATTACTGTACGTGCCTCGTCGAATTTAACATTCGTACCAACATTTGTGTTTGTTACTTATGTTATTTTGAATAACAAACTGGGATGACACAAGTCATCCATGTATTCCCTATGACACGTCGCGCGATGCAAATGGAAACCGCGACGAATGGCTCGTAAACTTTGCTATTTGTTCTGTTTACGATAACCGTGGTTTTAATAAAATTTTACTACGTGACGACGTTATTCCACGAACGCTATAGGTATGTTTTATTTGAACATGGCGTTATAAAGTTGTCGCAACGCGTTATTTGAAATGATCTGCGGTTTTTGATATCATTATTACAATGTTTGTGATTGCGTTTATATATACTAGGTTCAGTGGTTTACGTTAAGCGTAGTCTGTCAACCCAAATCAAAGCATAAGACTTCACAGCAGGTTGTCGGCGGCGGTCGTACCTTCCTGGACGAACGGTGTAAGTTGTAGAACTAGTTAGTATAAATATAATAAAGCAATATTACTTCACATTTACTGTTCTGTACAGTATTATTATTATTACCATATAATATTGTTATTAATTTATATATTTTAAGCTATGCTGTTCCTGAAAGAAATTACAAGTGGAGAAACAGATAACATAAACATTGAAGAATAGTTTTAAAGGCATTCATATTCGTGATTTAATTTTAGTTCTCGTATCTCTTCATTTTATCGTCAATAATTTATTTAACAATTTATGTTGTTACATCTAATCTTATAAGCAGCTACTGAAATGAATTGCAACAAAATATGTGGACACGGCTCGATTCAAAAAAATGTATTGTGTCTTAAAGCGCCATCAATTACTTTAATAGTAAAATAGCTTGAACTCTAACACCTAGAAAAAAATAATGCAATAAAAAGAGAATGACTGCGTGTCCGCGAGAATTAGTCATTCTGGCAAGGAATCAAAATGAGTCAAACGAAATCACTTACACAGCGAAGTCTTTACATTTCGACTATTGTCTAAAGAGCAATCATCAAAAATCACTAATGTGCTCTGGCGTTTTTAAGACCACATTTTCTATTGTGAAAGCGCATCATTAAATATTTTCATTTTCAGCAATTTGTTGAGATTAAGATTACGTTGAAAAATATTGTGTTGTTAACATTCCGTTCGAAATGATGTTGATTTTTGGCACAGAAAAAAATATAAAGTGCGGCAATTATATAGTCGTCAACACAAAAGTCGTATGACAGCAGTAATTGATTAGTAGGACAGCTGTTGTGGCTATTCAAGCGCTCGACACGTTTCCAGGAACCCAAAGATGATTATGAGATATCTCATTTTAATTATTACAAATAAATAAAATTCGCTTCTATAGAGAATACTGCGAACACTTATTTAAATGTACAATGTTGCTAGCATGTTAGACACGAAAATAATATTATAAAACTCATATTTTTGTTACATATATTGGAATAAATTCTTAACGTATAATTTTATATAGTCAATCCCTAAATCAAAAAGTTTCGATTGAAATCAAATTGTAATTAAATATTAACATAACAATAACTAAATTTTTAACTACTTCCTTGTCATAAAGAATCTAAAATATCTATAGACTCCTCACAAGTGGAAATAGTAAATGTTTTGACTTAACATGAATACAGATTTATGGCAGCGAGGAGCAGAGATACTTATGAAGGAAAGACTTGTGTGTATTACGAGTGTTCAGCTAATAAACACGTCTTAATTTCTCGTTGAATAGTAGGCTATTAAAATAAAGTTATAAAATATGGAACGCCACATTTTATTTATGTTTCTACAATTTATGGTGTATGGAAGCGTGACGCGAACGAAAGAGAGCAGTGATGGCCGGGCGCAGTGCGCGAACGCATCTCCGACACGCGTATGACAGAGTGGTGACGGTTATATTTTCCAGACGATTTATTACATTATAAGAGCACAGTGCGTGCCGTTAATACGCTTTCAGATGCATAAATAGTAGTCATTTTATTTTCATGTCCTACAAGACATTCGACGACATGTTTAATTGTTCAGACGAGCCTCTTAATACCATAAGCTATTCTCGGTCGAAACAGTTTCTTAAACTATAATTTAGTACCAAAATATTAAGGATGTCTTTCATTTATTAATGTACCTATACTTACAAATAAATCCGTTAAGAGCAATGTGATGGTAAATTATATTATTTTATTAATCTGTCGTAAATGCGAGATACATTTAGTAACGCTGACACTCACACATATCAGAGATTTCATTGCGCATTATTTTCTCGACGCAAATGTCGACACCTCATTGTTTTGAGTTTTTTCGGAGCTGCTAAATCAACCTCTTAATTGATATAATATCGCTTTAGTGGTCGCATAAAGTCATTACTCCGGTACCAGAACAAAAGCCAAATTTTACTTTAAAACGAGAAATTATTGTAATGCAAGATTCTTAAACACGTTCCTATATTTATTTTTGTCGTTGACATTGAACGGGTTGGCGTAAACAGGTCAGTGATATCGATTTTGGGGTTAATAATGTTCTTTGTAAACAGTCAGTAAAAACCTACGTATTTGTTGAAAAGTATCAATAATATTGATATTCTGGGAGCAGTCCCCATCAATAAAATATCTTGGTTGTATCAAAAATGATCGAACTCGTAAACGGCGAATCAGACAGTGCGGCATATTTCATATCGCGTAATGGAGAATTTACAAGCTGTCGGAATGAAATGACTCCCCGAGGTGGCCGCGACTCCTCGCCCCACTGCACGCTCTTCAACGGAACTGGGCAACTGAGAAATAGTTTTGAAGAACTAGTTGACCGTTTTATGCGGAATACTTTCCTTCATCTTTAATTAAATTGAGTACCGCTTTTTATTTTTGTTTAAGCTGCGCTTTTCGCTTTTTAGGCATACCTATAGGTACGGCTATTTAAATTTAATCAAGGATTCCCAAAAAAAAATTCAACGAAAGGATTTAGAAAATAAAAAAAAATCAATATTATGGCTAATATTAATTACTATGTATTATGACTATAATTTAAGTACCTATTAATAATAACTAACGTTTACTCCTGAGTTGGAAGTCTACCAATATTCATGAAACAGTGTTTTACTCATAATAATAAACAGTAAACACAGATACTCGTACATAAAACTAAAAAGGTTGCAGACAGGTACTATAAAAAGGAAAAGATTTTTAGGTCTTACAATGGTCTTATATTACACTTATTTATCTGAGCCAAAATATAAGAAAATACATTTGCTTTAAAAAAATTATCTGGAATTGAATGGCAAAACTCAGTTGCATCGCTATTAGTCTAAGGCGTGGGGACGCCGACGTCCAGCGGCCGCGTAGCCAACATTATTATTTATGCCCTCTAGAAAAGTACATTTATAACAATATTACGCCGG
>DWAV01001742.1:0-12721 GCA_018231305.1 Noctuana lactifera | reverse complement strand
GAGTTTTTTTCCGCCGGCTTTTTTCTCCCGGCCTGTTAGCCAAAAGGGCGCCTAAAGCCGATGTACCGTATTATTTGCCGATCATCCACTGTATACGTGTACCTTATGATGAAGAAAAATTTTTGAATTTCAATATCTCTTGCTAGCAAACTATACAGAGACCCATACAAGCTCTACCACCTACGTAACTGCAAGAACGTTCCATTTAAACACCAAAGATCCTCTGCCGATCAAGCGATAAGCACCTTGACGACGTGGAGTAGTGGTTACCATGCCAGTCCACAATTCGAAAGGTCCTGGGTTCTATCACCGGCGAGGCAGAAGTTTAAATGATGAGTTTAGATTTCTCCTCTCCGTCTGGGTGTATTTGTCTTTGTATGTGTCCATGGCACCCACGACACAGGGGATCCTGAGGGGCTGTGAGTGTGAAGCGTTATTTAAAGACAATTCACCTGAGGCCCTGTCTGCGTCCAGCGCTGTTGGGGCTGCTGGTTGTAAACCTGCTGCAGCTCGTACTGATGGCGTTGCTGCTGGTACGCTTGCGTATAGTAGTTATCTAAAAGTACGTCCATATTACGTGTCAATGACGTCAAATATACGTCAGGATTGACCCGGCTCCACACCTCAACGCCATTAGCACAACGTGTGGAAAGGAAATTTGGCACCAACGTTGGGGACCGTTGGTAAAGGAGGAAGGAATTTCGCGCCAACATTCGATCCGTCCACTCGTTGATTTGCTCAGTCCTGTTGCAACACTCATCGAGTGCGGACGTCGTAGTAGATTGCTATCAACAACATTGACCAGCTCGACAAATGAAAGTTATGGAATTCATAGAAAAATACTAGGCACATCCATTAAAATAGAACGCATCTTGGACGGATCATAATAAAAATTTATCAGGCGATGCATGGCGCATTTTTCGTATATCCACAATGTTACTGTCATCTTTTTTAGTAACAAATATAAATTATTGGGACCACAATTGGCGCCTAAGTGTGTAACCAGCTTTATTTTAATATTGATGATGATGATGAGATGAAATAAAAATATAAATAAGTAAACAAAATCGAATTAAATTTTTAGACACCCAATGTTGACCAATATTTGAGAATTAGAAGTGGATTGTGTGTGTTGTGACTTTAGTGGTCTCAAGAAAATCACCTTGAGTTTGTGGTGGCACCGGCTCCGGACTCTTTGGTAGATGACTGCCTTCTAGAATCTGTTGGGAGAGTTAAACAATCATTTAACTTAATATGCGATAAAGCTGATGCGCTTTTAAGACCGCTAAGATAGGATGGGTGTTGCGAACGACGGCGACTAGTTATAGATATAGACTATAAGTTATAAATAATTGTAAATTTGTAAGTAATATAAGTAATGTAAAAAGCTATATCATTAGGAAGAAAGTTTTTGCATCCAGACGTTGAAGAAGCCCTACAAAGGGTTGAGAATAAAAAATGCAGAATTGGATCCATTTGCGCCCCAAACAGTGATTGTTGGGGGTCTGGGACAGACATTTGTTATTCTGATGAAACAAATACATGGGTGAAAAGCAAATCAATCAATTATCTGAACATGTGGTGGACTACAGAATGGCGCCAAACATGTACGTTGGATTGGGAATGCAAAAACATTGAAGGGATGCTGCCAATACATTACAATTCTGATGGTGAAAAGTTTATAGTCATTGATGATTCCAAAATAAAGATAACTAATGAAAATAATCAATTATTCAGAATGGAAACATTTAACGTGTTTGTACCAAAAATTCCTCATGAGATGAGTACAACATTTCATCTTGAATGTTTCAAACATAATAAGGATTTATTATGTGAAGGTGCTAACGGAGAAATGGTAAAATTTGAAGAAAACACCAAATGTACGGTTATAGGTTCTGCAAAATATTGTTTATTGAAGGGGAGTTTAATAAAATTCGTGATTTGAAAAGAGGATGGTTAAAGGCTCATATATATACATTTATATCCCCTAAAATAAACGTCTTTATAATGTCGAGAGAAAAATATTGGCATGTGATTGGTCACAATTACGGCCCAACGGTCTAACAAAACGGCGAATTACGAAGAAAAATACAAGTTTGGAATCCCGAGAAGAGTTTTATTATACAGTCCACAATGGGCGTAATTATATCCTAGTCAAAGGTGTCCAGTTAGAAATGGAATTTGAGATTTGGCATGCCTACCTTCAGCCCACATCTTACTTGACCACTACAACATTTAGAATTACTTATTTCAGAAAAACTTCTTATCTATTTGGAAAATAGAATTTTCTACATTTAGGTATAAATATAATCCTAAGTTTTAAAGATCTTAAAATCCACTTTATTTGTTGATTTCTGAGCGTCGCGTGACGGCGCACATTCTGAGACACAAAACAAGTGAATTGAACCCGGATTGTTTTTCAATTTAAAGATTAAACTCATACCTGGAAGCCCTCCTTTCCAGCGCGATATTTCAACTTGACCAGCTGTCCGCTGGGATCCTTGTACTGATAGGCCCCGACCCTGGAACCATCTGGTTCAATCACCTCGCCGGCAGCGAGGCCGTTGTCTGACGCATACTCAAATCGGAACGCGCCCTCTGGCGACGGAAAAGTCAAAAGATCTTTAGCACTCTTCCGCTCACTCGCGTTCCCATGAACAGAAGACAACAGAACAGTCAAGTTGTCGCCAATATCCTGTCTACGTTTAAGACTGTCTAAGTTTTTACGTTTAAAATCAATGTTAAGTACACTAATCGCTTCTTAAATTTTTAATAAGTACAAGTTCTAGCACCTACAACGATATAAATATATTTTTACAAAAATACCTGAAGACAATGACTGCTTGTGATGCAAAATGGCGGCTTGCTGTTCTTTAGACATGCCGTAAGGGAGGCGCCATGGTTCTGGCTTTGGGATGTCCGGACCTGAACGAAGAATGGAAGACTTGGAAAAGTAGTTTAAGAGTATAGCAATAGAATCTCTTAGATGACGTTATGGACTACTCTGATACTTTTTACTCTGAATTGAATTATTCTGTTAATATCTTAAATTTTATTATAATTTTATTTAAAGGTGATTCATTATAATTGATTGTTCGATCTTCTACTACTGTAATATTAAAACCTTTCGTCATTAAAAATTATTTTCTAGTCTTTAGTTCGATTAGCAATAAAAGCGTGTTTTTTTTGTTTTTTAAACTACTATTTATTTTTCATTTTTTAGTCTGTGGCAAACTCATAAAACTTATCATATTATTGCATTGTCATCGGCCCTTGTGACGTGTGCAAAGTTTCAAATTTATCAGGTTTCTAGAAACTGGTGAAAATTGAGCTCAAAGATTCCGTTACATACATACATAGATAGATACAACCCAAGTTAATATAAGCGTGTTAAAAAGGAGATCTAAGGTTTACAAAATTTAATAGATATAGATTCGTTTCAATTTTACTGATACTGGTAGACTCAGAGATGATGACAACAAAATTTATCACTAACATTACAGACAATTAGCAGAAAAAATGAAAAACGCTCACCCCGCCATTTCTCTTCAACTGGCGATGGTCCCGGTCTCCAAGCTGCTGTGTTGGTACCCTGGGGGATGACGTCATTGCGATTCGTAGGCGTGAACAAACCATTATTGTACGATTCTGCCTATAGGGACATAATTTTTACTTTAATTATTTGCACTTTTGAAGCTCTTCTGAGGTATCCGATATAAATAAGGCTTAATGTGCAGAAACGTCGATTAAAATATATCATATCTCATTCTTGAGAATCTATTGTGCTTGGAATATCATTGCTTAGACCTTACTCTGTCTTGTGTTCTAGCTTCCCAGGGCCGATGCATAGGCTGGAATAATGCTGGCTTAACCTGGTTCAAAAATATACTTATTTTTGCATATATTTTTCGACACCATATTTCTTTTTAATTGTCCTTTACAGAAGTAATGTTATCTTATTTGAAATCAATTAATGTATTAAAACGAAGTCATTTAGATACCAGGCGTGAATAAATTGACAAGTCGAAAATGGACATTTTTCAGGGCAGCCATTTTAAAGATAGTTTCATTTTTAAATTGGTGTTTTGTTTACAAATACTTTTTTATTGCAATATTATTATTTTAGTTAGAATTTTCTTTTATCCACCCTGTAAATATGGCAATTGCAAAGCCAAATGTAGAATGGAAATGTTCATGCAAGTCGACTTATCAATATATTCACTCCTGTACGGTTTACTGTCGGTATTGACGTACAGATTCACTATCATTAACTTCAATGACGTAATTCACTGACACTATCATATATACAAATTTATGCACGCACGGTTGGATATCGTGCAAGAATTGCGACGCTCTAATAACGTCAATTCCTTTAACTATGTTATAGTGTTGATCAGATGACGGACGATAAACGTGTCACAATACGAGACATTTTAAAGTAAAATATGTTTTAAATTGTTTACTAATCGATGTGAAATTGAAGCGCGCACCTTTCTGTATTAAAGTCATTTTCGGCAAATATGGTAGATTGAACGAATAAGCACTAAGGCGACGATCTTACTAAAAAGATCAATTTCTTCACAAACAATTACAGTATTGACAAATACAATAAAATTGGTAAAAAAACAGTAAGAATTCCAGTATGGAATTACACAAGTAATTCCATAGCCCCATGACACCAAAGGGTTGTCCCAAAGACAGTAACACAACATACCCGGACCGGGAACAGATATCTAAATGCATCATTAAAATTTCATACTAACGATCACGATTTCAATCGTAATATTTAACACTAGCTGTGCCCCGCGGTTTCACCAGCGTTAAAATTTTTTCCCAACAAGTGAGGCGAATCACTGCTCTGCTCCTATTGATTGTAGCGTGATGAAAAGTATACTATAACCAGTTTAGGAGTATGAAGAATAATTGTACCAAGTCTCGTTAAAGTCCGTCGAGTAGTTTTTGTTTCTATAACGGTTATACAGACTGACAGACAGATAAAAATTTTACTGATTGCATTTTTGGCATCATTATCGATCCCTAATCACCCCCTGATAGTTAATTTTGGAAATATATTTCATGTACAGAATTGACTTTATTATAATTATAGATAGATATAGATTAAATGAATGTAGGCATTACTCAATTTAGGCGCTTACAAAAAATCAACGACAGGAATAATTAGAAATGATCGAATTATGTCATTTTCGATTGATTATCTGTGTTTTAATCCATCCATAGACTCACTTGTCTAAACGTTTGCGGCGCGTAGTAATCCAAGTCTTGAGACCTCACACAAGCTGCCAAGATGACACACCAAAGACATATCAACTGAAATTAAATAACCAACCAAATAACCATACCATGATAAACCATTAAGGATGGGGCAACTTTTGGAACATTTAGCTATATAACCGATCAAAATTCTAATAGCACAAAGAAAATAATTGTTCGCTTTACCAAAAACAAGTATTAAATTAAAACTGATCATTCCACTGTCCTTTTCCCATTATTTGGGGTCGGCGCAGCATGTTTTCTTCTTCCATCCATCACTATCATACACCTGGTCCCCAGTCACACCTTTCTCACACAAATTTAATTAAATTAAATCTTATGAAATACATTTATATGTATGTTAAAATGAAATAACAAAAAAGTCATTTTCAATTAAACAATCGACATCCTGTTAACCAATCGGAATGGAACCTAACGGAAATCGAAATTCAAATTCAAAAAGTAACCGAAAAACATACCCGCATTTTGACGAAAAATTGAAAAAACAACAAAATCACCAAATAACTCTTCACAATGACGGACAAACAGACACTGTGAACTCGTTACGAAACGTGGGTGTATATATAGATGTGCCGCAAGCGATCAATGAACTGAAAAATAACAGGTCGGTGTTCATTGGGCGTTGAGATTAGAGCAGGCCAAATAGAATTTGCAACAATAAGCTTCAGTGCACATTCCCTCATAGCAGTCGCCGCCCGAGTCTGCTAATACATTCTTGTAATTTGCCTTCAACCCTGTCCCACTGCTGGGCACGGATCTACCCCACAATCAGGGAAGGAGGAGGTCTTAAAGTGCCCTCCGAAGCACGGAAGTGCGCATGTGCGACACTAACGGTGCCCCATCAGAGTACCGGCCGCGCCCGACGTTGCTTAACAGTGAGATCGCTTGCGATCCACACTACCAGTGAGGCGCAGCGCGCGTCGCCTAATTTAACAGTTATATTCTATCAGTAGTAACATGATAATGTTTGATTTTGACAGTTTTTGTCATCTACAAATTGAGAGTTGTCAATCGTTTAAAGCAGATTTATACAGGGTCAATGCCTCTAACCCTTTTTTATGTCCCATTGCTGGGCACGGATCTCTCCCCACAACCGGGGAAGGCCTGGAGCATACTCCACCACGCTGCTCCAATGCGGATTGGTGAATGGTTGGATACAGGGTCAATGAATGACACAGAATTCGAGACAAGTCTAATTTCGACAAAGTTAAACAATTATTTAATTTGTTTTAAATGGCTGCCAAGATCGTCCAAAGACATATACATTGAAGAAATGATAATTTCTTTAACATGGTGATACAAATTGCAACAGTATTATCCAAATAGGCCCGGCCCAGTTGGCCTAAAAGTTTTTGTACTCGCATCACTGGATATTGTATGTAATATGATAATTTATCAAGACAAAACTTTTCCAGCGCTTAACTCCCAAGGATTTGGATTGAGTGAATCAACCGTTCTACATCTTACACGAACTCTGGTGTTCTCAGGCTGACAGCGGAGCATGTAAAAAGCAGTTTTTCCACTTTCACTGCCGGACAAATGCCAGATTTATTTTTGTTTGATATCCTAAATAGGTCTTAAAGTTAGAAGATAGCCTTTTAGTTCTTGATATATTTGTAATTTTGTCCAATAAAAAGGAATACTGGAAAATACTTTTGTTTATTGAGATTTAAACGATATATTGGTATACTGTGAACGTTTATACACATAAACCTTCCTCTTCAATCACTCTGTCTATTAAAAAAATCCAGTGCGTAGTTTTAAAGATTTAAGCATACATAGGGATATAGGGACAGAGAAAGAGACTTTGTTTTATACTATGTAGTGATGTGTACAGTCACTATGCCACAAGACTGTAAGATAAAATTAGGTTTTTTATAAATATATTCTTTATAATCTTTATAATGTAAATAAATTTCTATTGAGTCTAATAATTCAAATGTTCTTCATTAAAATAGGACTACAATGTAATTAATATAAAAAAGATTTTTTTAAAACAGTCACCGGAATCAAATAAAAAGCCTCATACAGACCACAGATAAAACAATTACAACACCCAGACAGAGAACAGAAACTTAAATTTCATTTAAACTTCTGCCCCACTAGAATCAAACCCAGACCCTCCAAAAGGCAACAACTACAGACTACACCACTGACCATCATACATGACATATATTTGAAGTTAAGTACAGAAATTACTTTTGACATATTTACACAATAAATTAAGGACACTTAATTTTTAATTAATGACATGTCAGCCACAGAATCTACACTCTTAACCATGATTATGGAGCAAAGGGAGTTTATCAGAAAATTTAACTGAAACAACATCCAAAATGGCTTTTGTAGAAGACACCATAATTACCACTGCTGACAAGAGAATAACAAGTCTACACACAACTAGGAGCGACAGACTATTAAACCAGATAATACCCTTATTGTTACCCCCATTCTACCAAATATACTACCTCAGTATATAGTAAGTGAATCTTGTTCCTACAAACCATAGAATATAATATTATATTATATATGGTATATATAGACAAATGCTACGTATTTAACCATTTATTTATCTTCATTCCGTGTGAATATCCCAGTGGCTTAAAATTGTGATATAATAATATGACCTTTGTTGTATTAAACATTCTAACTAATAGTTAGGAAAATAATTTAAGATATAGACCGTTAATAATCTTTGTTGAAATTAGCATAACCGCATTTATATCGCAAGTGATATAATAGATTTGAAAAACGAACAGCTTAATGGAAAGGAAAAAATTGTAAGACAAGAATCAGGATGCCAACCAATTACCAAAATGTGAAGCGTTTTTCAAAACCGAACAATGGCGGATTTGGCGATGCAAAAATTACAACAAATACCACGTGGCGACAAGACGCCGGGAACGATAAATATAATTTGGAAAGTCAATTAAATCGACGAAAAGGTTAAGAATATACAAAAGATGGAGTATGGTATTCACTACTTTTCAATTCATTTCAACAAAATTTACCAAAATTTACTGCCTGACAGACAAGCCGACCGACGCCGATGAATAAAATATTAATAAATGACAATTGACATTTGAGCCACAGTCACACAATACACTGCACAGACTGCACTGCATCTGCATATGGCATAGACTAACATACAGTTATACTTATGACTATATTTTATTTTTTTTTTTAATTTTTGAAGTATAAAGTTTAGAGAGACTATTTCTTAAAAAAAAAATCTAAAGCGAGAAGGTGTTCTATCAAATTTATATGTGCAAGCAAGACAAAAACAGACATTATTTGTCTCTGTTTGCTTATAAGGAAATTTTTATTTGCCTCTTAAAAAGGGGACTGTCAAGTCATTTTGATTCAAATAAGCCTATGTAAAAACTCTGGAGGCAAACTGCTGCTATCTCATACGAACACTGATGCTGGGTCTATGGCATTTGGCAACAATGTATCTATCATGTCACAAATAGAACGATCAATAAGCAAAAATGTTAACCGTTACGTCACATGGACCAACTAAACCGGAGTATTGTAGAGGTCAGTGTCGTTAGCCTTTAGTTACGTTCTTGATCATTATCTGTATATTACCGTCAAAGATGTCACTGTCAGTGTCATTACGACACATGACAGCTTATGTTTTGTAATTTTGTATTGTGTATTGTGTCAAGTTAAGTCAAGTCAAGTCGCTCGTTCGTTAGCATTGTAAACATAACATTTTATTAGTATTTAAATTGCGCCTCGAGCATAATTTTATGCATTGCGAGGTAGAAAGTAGTATAGTAAGTCAGCTGTGTAAAGGTTATTGACCTGTATGTAACACAGAAAAATTTTCAAATCTATTTACAGACAACAAACATGCAAAATGTCTGTATAGTTATATTAAATCCTTACAAATAATAAAGGAAATTATTGTCACAGTGCAGTATCAGTGTTAAGTATATGAAAATGAAGTGGAAAGTGAACAAAGAACTTCTGCCTGTTAAGGCGCATTTTTTCTTCTTTTTCGCGGGTAAGTGGTCAATATAGAAGTAATGATAAGCATGGGCGTAGGCACTGTGGGACCCTGACTGATCTATAGAGTACTCGTACCTTATCAAACTGTAAAACTGAATTATCTAACTACTAACTATAATACTTAACATCTGTACGAAAGATTACACTCAACAGAGCCCAAACAGCTGAACTTAGAGACATATTTTTTGCTAATTACATATTATTATGGACTGCTGCCCCACCCTGGGCCCATGGTTGGCTACGCTGATGATGATAGGTACCTGGATGACTAAGCTCAGCTCAGTTTTTTGGTAAATACCATGTACCTAAATACATAGGCCTACCCGCCTACATACATAGGCCTCCTGGCCTACCTTAGCCAAAAGGGTGCCTAAAGCCGATGTACAGTGTTATTTGATGTTCATCGAGTGTATACAAATACCTTATGATGAATAAAAATGTTTTTATTTAATTTATAGGTAAACGTTTTGTTGTATGAAATCAAATGGACACCCTTTTATTTTCATCACCATAGCATCAGAGAATGTAAAGCAGGCACTTCATATCTACAACAAAGCAGAAGTCATACCACAGATATTGTAGCAGTTTTTCATTGTCTGGTAACACAGATAAAACAATTTTCTAAAAATGAAGAGTTATTGCCCCCGAAACCCCCTGGGCACTAAATTCCATTAAAATCGTTGCAGCAGTTCCAAGATTCAGATTATATAATGCTACACACTCACAGCCCCACACTAGGATTCTCTGTGCCGTGGGTGCCATGGACACACACAAAGACAAATACACAACCACCCAGACCGGTAAAGGGAAATCTAAATTCATCATTTAAATTTCTGCCCCGCCGAGGATCGAGTCCGGGACCCTTCGAGTGGTGGACTGGCACGGTAACCACTACACCACATGGGTCATCAAAATATATGTATAAATCCATCAGTTGAAAAATATGACATTGTGACCTCGATCATGACCCTGGGCTCCCCTAAAGTGCCATTTCCTTCCTTATTGAATGTACTAAATGATCGTTCAATTTAATATGATAATAGTACACTTAGTGTACTCCTAGTACTATTAGATTAATATGTGAGGAGAAAACTTTGTCCCTTTTTAACCATAATGCATTTGGTGAAATGTACGATTGTATAATAAAATAAAATGAAATGAAAACATTTTTATTCATCATAAGGTATTTGTTTACACTCGATGAACGTCAAAAACACAGTACATCGACTTTAGTCGCCCCTTTGGCTAACATAGGCCGGGAGAAAAAAGCCAGCGGAAAAAAACTCTCGGCACTCCTTTAAAATATATTGTTATATTGTTATAACGCGCTAATTTCAGGAACTACTGGACCAATCAGAAAAATTCATTTAGTGTAAGATAGTCCATTTATCGAGGAAGGCTATAGGCTATCAAGCGTTATGTTGCAATTCTTAACGCGGGTGAAGCCGGGGGGCACAGCTAGTTTTCTTTATAATAATGCTTAAAAAATACATTAACTTCAATAAAATAATCTGATGAAAATCTTTTTTTAAATTAATTTTTTTAGGGGGTGTTTGACAAGCAAGTCTAATGAGATACTTTTATTGAGGTGTCAAAATGCGACTTCTTCATACATATTGTATGACCAATACACATTATGACGTCACAATTTCATGAGTCAATTGACAGACTTTATTATCGATTCCAACGGAATAAAAAAAGAATTTATTAAACAACTAGCGACCCGCCCCGGCTTCGCACGGGTGCAATGCTGATACTAAATACACTACAGAAAAACTGTCAACGTTTACACATTATAAACCTTCCTCTTCAATCACTCTATCTATTATAAAAAACCGCATCAAAATCCGTTGCGTAGTTTACAAGATTTAAGCATACATAGGGATATAGGGACAGAGAAAGTGACTATGTTTTATACTATGTAGTGATGTGAATCAAATTAAAATTTTAGACATTTTTTATTGTTAACTTTTTTATAAGTTAATCTTTTAAAATTCATTGTGAGTAGTGTCAAATATGGAGACCGCGTCTCGGAAAAAGGAGCACAGGTCGCCCTCTGGCTCGACTGATGACCTGAGGAAGATAGCGGGAAACCGCTGGATCCGCAGGGCACAGGACCGGGCGGAGTGGCCTATGCGGGAGGCCTATGTCCAACAGTGGACCTCCAAAGGCTGATGGACGAATGGAGTGTCAAATAACCGATTAATTATTTCAGAACATAACAAATGAATGAACAATAAATGTAATTTACTTTATACAGATATAAAATAGTATTTACCTAATATTGCGTAACTTTATCTTTTGTTTGATAAGTTGTTATCTGTATAGTGTTATGTCTGCAGTTAATCTTAGACTCATCATAAAATTTTTATGCTTCGAAAATGACATCGACAATAAACGGAAAATTCTTCGGCCGAGTAGGTACCACCGCTGCCCCCATAACCTCTACAGTGAAACAGGGTTCTCAGCTTAGGAGTTTTTCCCCAAATTTAGGGGGTAAATAAAGGTAATAAAAGGGATAGGATTTTTTAAACCATGTCGTGGGAATGCCCAGGTTTTGATCCAGGGTTGTTAAAATTCCAGAAAAATAATTCTGTTAGAAAATAATAACACTTATTAACTACCCAATATAGTGTACTCTAGTGGCAAATTCCACCCGTGCTTCCGTCCTTCGGAAGGCACGTTAGGCCTTCGATCCCGGTTCTTATCGACAGTTAACAGTCGTTAAACCTGGTCGGAGGCCCTTTGGGCGGTTTGTCAAAATCCGACACGGGTTGGCCACTAACCCGTATCTCCACCAATCCGCATTGGAGCAGCGTGGTGTATGCTCTAGGCCTTCTCCGGTTGTGGGGAGAGACGCGTGCCCAGCAGTGGGATATAAAAAAGGGTTGAAGGCAACCAATATAGGGTATTTGACTACTCACAATTAATTCTAAAAGATTATTTATATAAAAGTGAACAATAAAATTTTTAATTTGGTCCAACTCTGACAACGGCGTCCATGAGAAAACCAAATAAGTCTTAAATTTAAGTATGTGCGCGACAATTTTAAAGTCGGGTTTTTTCGTAACCGAAGCTATAATTTTACCAAGTGAATTTTAAAACTGTACACAAACAAACATATAAAACTTTATTGGTACAATATAACAATTAGAATAGATTGTTAGCATAACAATATCATTGTTGGTAGAGCAATCAACATTAATCATTGCCATAATTAGCGGTAATTGAGATAAATGTTGTCGCTTGGTAATAGGGTCGTACCATTGAGCAAATTTAAATTCAAAAATTTTTATTCATCACTAGCTGTGCCACGCCGTTTTACCCGCGTTAATAATAGTAACGTAATGCTTGATAGCCTATAACCTTCCTCATGAATGTAGCTATCATATACAAAAAGAATTTTTCAAAT
>DWAV01001741.1:0-12724 GCA_018231305.1 Noctuana lactifera | reverse complement strand
TATATGTATAAACGTTCACAGTTTTTCTGTAGTGTATTTAGTATCAGCATTGCACTCGTGCGAAGCCGGGGCGGGTAGCTAGTCTCAAGTACAAAATATTCTTGAAATTTGCCATTTCAACAGAACTATAATTGCTCAATGTATATATACTTGAACATGTTTCATAACAGTATGAGTTTTATACAACTATTGTCAGCGTATCATTATAAACACAGTCTTGAGAGTAAATTGTCGAAAACTTGTCCAAATCAACCCATTATTTTTCTTATAGGACCAAATGTAACATTTTATTAAAATAATGCATTAATTTGTTATTAGTACTTTCATACTATACTTTCATTGATAAATACGATTGTGAAAGTTAGGCAAACATTAAAATGTCGACTGGCATTATGTTTATGTTTGCATTAATCTGTTACATTGAATCGTAGATGATGAGAACCGCTTCCAATTTGAATCACAAGTCACAATAAAAATAATGTACATATTAGTTTATTCAAATTTTTATCAATTTCACCCCTATTTTTTGGGATAAGACGTTTTTATGACGCTTGTATTTAATCTCTTTCTTATCATCCCCCTCTCTTACTATACCACTGTTGGGTCTCCTTCTCAGATATGAGAAGGGCTTAGGCCATAGTCCACCACGCTGGCCAAGTGCGGGTTGGTGGACTATTAACGGGCATTAAATCTATTCTTGACAAACTTAACAATATTTTTTTTTTGAAATAAACAAATTTACTCTTGTAATCTTTTTTCTTCAGTATGTTTTGTTCCTTGATAATAGCAGAAAAGACCTAACAGTTATAGGTTTCTCTATAATAATATATTATTATATTCAACATCTCATTAATTTCCATGGTATAAGGTCATAAATAATATGCTTGTATCACCAGCGACTGGGTTTACTTTTGATTTAGATAAATAAAGGTGACATAAATTCAACAATAAGTCTAAATGTGAACGATGCTTGTGGAGCGAAAATGTTAAACCAATTTTTTTTAAATAATCCTCAATGATATGTACTTGGGTGGGATTTAAAAAAAAAACTGGCAATGATATTTTTATTATGGAATTTTACAGCTATCATCTAAACGAAATTAAACGAACACACAAAATCTAATCAGGTATTACGAACTGTTTTCTTCATACCCTACTAAATTAGAATGCCCCAAAAACTAAGAATCTATTTATATTTAACGACTCTTTTAACTCAATTAGAATCTGATACCATCTGCTTGTTCTAGACCTGAACTAAGCTTAGTTTGGATAATTTTGTATTTAACTTTTTAGTAAAAAGGATAACTAGAGATTTATAATTATCATATTGTAGAAATGACACAACCGTCACAGCACAGTAACGTTTATAATTCGTTTACTAATAACTAGATATAACAAAGTTTTGACACGACTGATTAACTTTAACATATTTTGGAAGTAGTTTTGTCATACTTTATACCCTCAAAGTTTGTGCTTAGTCATTGAGAACCTTTTATTATTGGAAAACTGTTAAAAACTTGATTTGGTATAGTCAATTCACATTTTTAGTATTTAATGTTAAGAATTTTTAACATCTTGTACTATGAATACATTAAACCGAAACTTTCATGTTTGATGTCAGTATTAATATACATATAAAAATTAGTTATAAATGTAAATTTTACTATGTGTATTATTGTTTTGTTGGTTCTGCTAGAAATAAGTGTACCGAACAAATTAAAACATCAATTGAATTTTGTGTACTCTGTCAAAATAACTATAGAAGCGCACATTTCTGTAGACGCATTTATGTTTCAATGAAATAAATTAAATTGTTTCGGTGGGCACATTAAAATAAATTATCTAATACAAAAAATTGGCTTCACCGAAGATAAGAGTATTTGAGATTGCATACATTGTTAATACAATAACATATCAAGGACATATTTATATTAGCATTACAATTATTGGATACATCAATATTATATCATATCAAATATATATATGTACTATGTTACTACAGCCCTGTTTCAAATATGAATTTGTTAGCAGATAAACAATATTAATGCTCGATAAACACTATATTTTAAAACATATTATGTTCATTTTTAAATTAATTTAGTCATCATCAAGCATGTAGCATGCATGCATAATATGCTATCAGTGTTGCTACGCCTGACAGCTAAGATAATCGCCTCAAAGAGGCACTGAGCACTCACAATTTCTTGCCCAAAGCACATAACGGCGAAATTGTGCGTTGCGATGGTATTGCTTAATGGCATTATTGTAGCAAGCGCCGCAACCCGCCCACCAACTGTAGACTGTTAAACATAATACATTTTAAAACAATATGTTACAAAGCAGAGTTAATGTTTTTCCATTCATATATTTTTTTCTCACCACTTTACAAAAATAATTCTATTCTGTCTATTCGATTAACTGTCAATTCTTTCAAGATTAAGTTTACATCACAACAAAGTGAAATTACGCAAAGTATTGTAGAAGGATATTGGTAAGAGTTTCAGCCTAACTCAGTGTTACCTTGCTCTGCCTGTCCGGTAATACCCAGTTTATACAACAAATCACTGTATTATATTTGTAACCTTTATTTATTTTGTGATTAGTCGTTTCGTAGGTACATTAACTACCCTGACGTCATGTGTGTAGACGACCCGTGTGGCGTAGTGGTTACCAAGCCAGTCTACCATTCAAAGGCTCCCGGGTTCGAACCGCGGCGGGGCAAAAATTTGAATGATGAATTTGAATTTCTGTTCCCGGTCTGGGTGTTTGTGTAATTGTCTATGTGTGTGTCCATGGCACCCATGACACAAGAGAATCCTAGTGTGGGGCTGTGAGTGTGAAGCGTTATTATTATATTTCATTTATTATTAACTAGCTGTGCCCCGCGACATCACTCGCGCTAAGAATTGTAAAGTAATGCTTGAAGTAATGAATGTAGCTATCATACACAAAAAGAATATTTCAAATCCGACTTGTAGTTCCAGATATTGATTAAACTTAGTGATTTGTTGTAGAAACTGCGGTTACAATTAAAATAAGAACGCAGTTAAGTTGTCCAAAGTTGCATTAGCGGACTCCTTGTAATACGGTTTCAGTAAGGCGTATGGGCAGTGGATGAAATCGGGATATGGGGGAAGATGTGGGGGTGTATAAGGGTGGGATTGACGGGGATAAGGGGCGAAGCCGCGAGCTGGTATGTCCGGGGGCGCGGGGGCGCCAGTTCTGTAACGTAAAGGCAAAATGCAAATAAATGTATGGAAGTAAGTCAAGTATGCAGTCACTGCAACTAATCTCTCACATCATACTTCAAATAGTAATGAATTACTAGTCGTGTTCATGTATTATCCATCAAATTTTTTTTAAATGTATACTTGTATGTGTGGTGAATTCGATCGGAACATTCAATCGTTTCACTTGTGTCCCCAACGTCAGCACACATGACACATTACTGTGGTGACCCCGATGTGATTTGAACACGCAGCCTTCTCAATATATATTATGTTTACCAAGGTATTTTTTTAACTTGCCAGTCCGTTTCCTGACTTTTTACTGATTTTCCAAAAAGGGTGATAACACTGATGATGGTGTTACCTGTGATGCGGTCCTCAGCTGGCGGCCATGGCGTTGTCGGGAGCGCGCTCGGCCCGCAGCCACTCTACGAACTCGTCCAGCATTACTGGCCCTAAACGATACAATATTTATGTTACTTAGACATAACAGAGTTTATTTTTAAACCTATGAAGTAAACCCGAATAGTGTAGTGATAGCCATTTATATATTAGCTTTTTTTATAATTAATTGGATTGTCCCATACAATCTTTATCCCCGTTTTTCATTCGCTTACGGGTAGAATTTCGGAAAATCCTTTCTTATCGGATGCTTACGTCACACAAAGATCACACTGTCCGGTTTCAGGTCTCTACCAGCAGCAGAGTTCTGAATTTTGAGTCATTCAGGGCAAATCATTTTTTTACATAATATAAAATGAAGTCACTTCTGCTGTCTTGCTTAGATGTTTTAAACTGCTCAACGGATTTGCATGGAGTTTAGATCAACAGATAGTATAGATAGTAGCGAGGAAGGTGACTGACAAGCGCCGTCCGCGTCGTAGGTGGTGAGCAGCGCGTCGACGGTGCGGCTGAACTCGAGGATGTTGCACCACTGGTCGCGGTTGACGACGCGGTAGCGGCGGTCGCGCGCCAGGAACTCGGCCAGCGCGGGCCGCAGCGCCCAGCGCGGCAGCAGCACGCCCAGCAGCGCGCGCGCCGTGCTCGTCTCCAGCGACCGCTGCTCCTTGTCCTGCAACACCGTTATCGTTCATTTACTGTTATGCCGAAGCCGCCACTTCACCACTGCTGCGAGCCTGACCACCCTCGAAGTGGAAGGTACCGCCCGATATACAAATTTAATATGAAAAATGAAAAAATCAGCAAGTAAGGTCACGAAGATAGATCAGAGAAGTAAAATCGTGATACGGAGATTGAAGGAGGCAAAATCGTAGCAGATCCGAAAGTTAACATCGCGACAAACAAATCGTGATATTAAGATCGTGAAATTAATTTAGATTAATATAAAAAAATTCATTAATCCAATTAATAGTTAGCTGCCATTATACAAAGTAACAGTGCTACATACATACATGTTATTTCAATTAAGGCTTAACACTTTGCTTTGTTTTGTTGTAATGAAATCAAAGAAACAAGATTAATAACAAAAACGTGTACTCACCCTTGCAAAGTCATATGAATATCTGTATATACACTTAAACGTGTGTGGGTCTGTGAGTAAACTACGTAGGTAATCTAGTTTGTTTTGAAGCTTTTGTGCACTGTCGCACTGGAGCTCCGTTAAACCTGCAAAACATCAATTAATTGTAACACTTAAAAGGACTGCAAAACAAAAACTTAAGCAACTGTTTGCAATCTAAACATTATAATAAACAATTTTAATACAAATAAAATGTACTATTATCTATACTAATATATAGAGCTGAAGAGTTTGTTTGTTTGTTTGAACGTGCTAATCTCAGCAACTACTGGACCGATTTGAAAAATTCTTTTTGTATAATATGATAGGTACATTCATGTGGAAGGTTATAGGCTATCAAGCATTACGTTACTATTCTTAACGGGGGTAAAACCGCGTGGCACAGCTAGTAAAAAATAATTTCGAATTCAAATACAGAAATTTCGAGATATTTATGAATACTTAATTGAAGTTAGGCACGCTAACATCAAGCTAAAACGTGGTTAGATTCTTCATTACTTTTATGTTCATGCAGCTAATTGGAGGCACTTATGGGATAAAGAAGCAATACCTAATACCTTTTAACCATTCCTCTTGTGTGAAAAAACCCATTTGTTTGGCGCCCATTTTATATGCAATGACCAGCATCACTATGTTCTCTGGGTCTACTCCTATGTCTTCACAAAATTTTTCCATTCCTTCTGGACCTGCAGAAAAAAGGTTGACATATTGTGAGTGAACTGGATATATTTATGGATACAATACATATTAAAATCATAAAGTATATTTGAGTTCACAGAAAATACATACATTATTGTTGTTAACGATGAGATTAATTTAAAGATGGAACGAATTTGATTAAGTTGTTTTTATTAAAGACTTTACGTAACACATTTGGTTCTAATATCATAATAGAATAATGAAAAATAAGTGTGGTGTTGCCCTCTCAAAATGTATGAACATTGCCATTATTCCTAATAATTATACTAATAACTTACCTAAGACATCCGGTTCCGTGACCGTTGTGTATTCTTTGAACCATGCTAAACATTTTCTTGTGCTGAAACTCGTTTCCTCCGACTTGGAATGCCTTCGTGAGCTGTAGAAACACCAATGCATAATAAGTAGATACTCTTTTGATTGAATTATAAAATTTGGTTTAAGTATTTGTAACTGTTCTCATAGTTAATGTTAAATTAAAATTACAGAATGTACGACTCATTTATTAGGCAGTTGCGACACATGTGACACAATGAGGAAGTTTAATGTCTAATTTGGATTAGTCATTTTAACAATTTTATCCATTAATTAGTTGATATAGTATGTTTGAACAAGTTCGATCTAAATTTAAAATTTATTTAATTATACAATTACTCAACAATTTCATTTTGTAGTAATTGGTATTATTTTAGTATTGTTATTTATGTATGAAGTTTAGTATGAGACCTGTGCTTGATTCCCATGGTTTAAAATTAAGAAATAAAATTGGTTTAATAAAGCTATTAAATAAATATTCAACAGTTTGCAGTATTTCACTGTGTTTTATACATTTTACATACAAGATCAATGATGGTAAGAGGCTGTACCTGCTGTTCCTAGATCGTTTGTGGTGATGTTGGTCGTCGAGGGAGGTGGCTCCGGGCACCACCTCGCTGGCTGGCGCGCCGCTGCGCGTTCGTTTGCTGCAGCGCGGCATCGTTCTACCACCCTGTAAACACGACAGAGGCATCTTAAGAATGGAGGGGTACCGCCGTGCCCTGTTTAGCATACTTTAGAAAAGGATGGAACATCTCAATTAGTCTGCATATATTTTTTTCTATTTTAGTCTGTACTCCAAATATACTACTAACTGCGTCCCACGATTTCACCCGCGTTAAGAATTGCAATGTAATTCTTGATAGCCTATAGCCTTCCTCGTTAAAAGAATTTTTCGAATCTGTCCAGTAGTTCTTGAGATAAGCATGTTCAAACAAACAAACAAACTCTTCAGCTTTATATTATTAGAGAAAGATACTGTTTTATTCAATGCAATGTATTTTAACATACACTTAATTAAAGTGAAATAAATCTGTAGGTTTAACAGCTTTGGGCGCCCTTTTGATAACTACACGCCGAGAGAAAAATGGAACCTAGACTCTATAACAAATTGTTGAAGTCTGTAAAAAATTATTTAGTTAGTTCAGTTTTAATTTTTTGTTATTAATATTAATTAATATAACATTAACGTGTTTCAAAGCTTTGGAAGCTAGTAGCCTTTAAATTTGGATGTAAACATTTTAGCCTTCAGGAGTAGCAACATACCTGTGTACTTCAACTCACAGACATACATATTCAACCCCAGACAGTACCACAGTTCTATTTGAGGTTGCGCATGGATGTTGCTTGCTACTCCTAACGACTGAGCTCATGATTTGATGTCTTCATATTTATATGATGCCTCAGCAACCACACCTTCTTTCTGAAATACAATGAATTGATTGCATAACAATGTAAGGAGGTTGTGCTTCCCCAACCAGAGAGAGCAGACTCCGAAGTAAGAGAGGTACTATGTTTAACAGATAACCTTAAAGGCACAGACTATGTTGGTTATCGGTGAACACACAAAAACATGTACATTTGCATGCATAGAAACTTAGCATTCTTGTGACTTCTTTTCTTTTTTTATGAGAAATGTAAGTGCAAACTGGATAGTGGTAACTCCACATAACTTAGGTCCAGATATTGAATTGAGTTTTGTGACTGTAATAGTTGCAAATTCTTATTGTTATAGGAAATACATGTAGAGTGAGTAGGTACATAGGAATTAAGGTAAATTTCATGTTAATGGATGGAGGATGTTAGAGATTAACAGCCAATCAACACAAACATCTCAGTCAACTATTTATATACCAAAAACAAATCACGTTCACGTATACTGAGTGAGGTCATGGTTAGAAATTCTTTACTGAATTAATTGCCCAACATTTTCAAGTGAGGCACGTAAATTATATGATGTTGTAGAGAAGCTATGAGTGAAAGATCCTATCTGGCTCCAACACATAACACCCACGCGAGAGAATACAGAAGAACATACAAGTTCTACCGAAAACTTCATACGAACTGAACTGAACACTAAAAGTGAACCTCACGGTATATGTTAATCAATATTCGAAAAAACTTACAATAGGTGGCAGATTCGATATGAAATTTGTGAACTTAAATGGGTTTTCGTCTCCTATTTTGCGAACTTGCGGAGACAGTTTGACGAAAAAATGTCTTCTTGACAGGTCGATAATAACCTGAAATAAAAAAAATCAATGTGGTGAAGGGCTACGGAATTAAGTGCAAATCTAGTGGTGATATTGCAACTAAGCTACAATTGAAGAATTCGCAAAAGATAAAATCGCAAACACATCAAAATGAAGGAGTCTTTCTAAAGCTAAAGAAGTCGATAGTGTCTCATCAACAATACAAAGAAAACACATAAATTACCGTATATATGCCGCGAAATAGTCAAGTATATGCGTCCTTAATTTCTTCTCTACTATATGAGCATGTTATTGAAAGAAAAAAATAATATTTTTGTAAAAATAAAGAGCAAACAGCGGCGGAGCGGAGTACACGAAAACTCAAACGAAGTTTTATTTTTTTTCTATCGTTTTGCCATTGGCCCATTGCACAGATAACCAAAGAGTATTAGAATCACAGATAACATTCGAATGGCGTTTAGTTATTGCGTTATATGACACGGATCACTAAGGTTACGTTTAATAGAAAATAACGGCTAACGTAACTTTTATACGTAGATATAATTAATAATATAAATAATTATTATGAATTATTTTTCTATCAGACGTCCGTTACTTGGTTGACTCCATATTGACTTGATACTATTAAACTGATTCAGTCAGAGTAGTTCAGAGGTTCAGAGTCTGAACTTCAGACGCAAGGGTAGGTCATACAGCCTGGTAAGCAGCCCGGCGACCGGCTAGCAGCCCTCCTCCAGCTGCTCCAAGGTAGGTGCTATATATATACCTATGACTATGTGACTCCAATTGCATTAACACAGACCCTTCTCGGTATTGACTGAATTGATATGGAAGGAGAGTCCTTCTTTATACGTTTTAGATGGTTGTGCTATAAACAGTAAAATAAAACCTGTAAAAGTCTTGGTTGCGGATACAGGCAATTTTTTAGATTGACGTGTTTTGAACTTTTTATCTTTTTTCTGTAGACATTATTTTAAGCTTTTCAATTTATTAAAACATTTCATAGAGATAGAGAGAGCAATATCTAACAGAAAACCTTATAGCGTTAATTAGATACCTACTCGTAAAAATTATTATCTTGTGCTAACAATTATAATAATTAATTAAGAGGCGTCTTCAACGCGGAATTATCTCATTCCTCTGAACCAAAAGCGAGCGCACAAAACAACTTATCCTATAAACGAGCGCATAGTTTACAGAGGGTCGGATGGAACCCTCGAGGGCTCTCCCTCACGATACCCACATTTAGTGAATACATTATAGATTGCGCTCAATGCTCATTGCTCCCTGGGAATTAAATCGTGTATCGCTGGTGTAAAGGCTTTGGTGGACGTAGTCCTTTTGAATTATGTAGGCACTGGAATGGAATTAATAAAGGATTCCGTTGATTGCTTTTGATTACTACGACTCCTATATTCTCTGTACATATTTTTTTCTTTTTCTCAATCTCTTATTCATATTTTCTTATCATTATGTGCCACCTTCGTTATTTCTTTGCATTTCTCAAGGTTGGCTGGTAGAGCCACTTGACTTTTTTTTTTACGTAAAAGATATTTCGCATTGTCCCGTCAGAATCATTAATTCCACGGACAGGGTTGTGTTTACATTTTTAGAATTGATTTATTAATAATTTTTATTATAATGTACTGCTATTGGACTGTAAATTAAGTGTAGTTGGCCTTTTATCATATTTAACAAAATATATGCACATAATATTACTTATACTTACATAAATAAATACTTACGTTAATGGTGGTTTTTAATCCACCATAAGTCTGAACAAAGGGCTTAATGGCAGCCGCCCTTCATGGCTTTTACTTTTTATCGTTCCCCTGAAAATTAAGGGAAGTGTACCTATGCGTAATTTTTGTTAAATTTTTAGTCTGTGCAAGTGCGGCATCAAAATAAATCGGGAATTTAAATATTTAAAATCAAAATGGCAATGGCGACCTTTGGCGTAAATTACGTAAAAAGATAACGAATCGTCTTTTATAAAAACATATTGATTAAAAAAATGTTCATTAAATATAGCTATTATTACTCATATAACCCAATGTACCTATGTGTTTACTTCCTAAGCGAGCCTAACTGCATCTAATTTTGGCTGCAGTGTGTAATTTTCGGTAAGTACAAATAACTTTTCTGATAATTTAAGCATTTAGCGATCTAATACAAAACGCGACAAAGCATGAAGTGTTCAAATTGCACATTCTGCAACTCCATTACGGTTTTGTAGCCGTTGCATGTTCACAATTTAGCGTAAACTTAATAATGTGAGGTCGTTCATTACCCGGTGTGCTGCTAGTTGAACGAAAATGGTGTATGACGTGTCGCTCGCTTCCATTCAGTCGGCCGTCCGTTTCACCCCCGTACACCCTAAGCCACCCCCAATAGAGCTACGAACCCCTCGTAGCACCAAGTCTCAGTTTGCCGTCTACTCGCACAGAGGGCATACGTGTCGCGATCGAGTGGAACCCACCGACCACGCGATCACTTCCGAAATAGTGCAATAACAAAACTATTCGAATTTCGATTTGTGTTCATTGTTATATATTTTTTGCTAAGAAAAAAAATTGCGTGCCAGTTTGCAGTTTAGTGTTGTCTTGTCAATTATTTTAATTGGATTTGTTTAGGCAGTGATAGTGAAGATTTGGACGCACGTCCGCATTTAGCAAACTTACGTAAGTGTATTTACTGCATTGCGATGGTAGTTTTTAATGATGTGTAACAATAATAAAATGATTATATAATTTGTTTTTTAAATTTTCATACAACGTTTGTTCGGTCGCTTGGCAATTAAGTGCCGGTTTTTAACGTGTCGCGTTGGGCACCGACCGACATCGACAGTCGTTTGTTTGATGAATAATTGAATTGTCGGTCTGTTATTTATATTTATTTTTCATTTATGTCGAGCCTATTGATTGCAACAATTTTGTGAAGTGTTAAATGTTTTGGGTAGTTATTGAAGAACTGAATAACTTTTCGGTTCAGTATAGGACCTACAAATCCTACATAATAATTATAATGGTAAGTTACCGTAATTCATGAGAAGAAAGATTTTTTTTAATAAGCCAAAGAGGAAACAAAGGTTTAAAAAGGCGATCAATTTAAGTTCACTAATAATGTTGGTGTACAAACCGTGAAAAGCCCTCTGAAAAAGCAATTTGTTAAAAAAGTAAAGAATGTAAGAAATGTAAATATTTGAAATATTTGAATTAAGAATTTCTTAACTACGTAACTGAATTTAAAAATGATTTATTTATTTTACTGTAGACATACTGTAGAGATAACTATATTACCAAATATTTTCTCACTTGAAGTTTAGAAGCAGTTAGAATCGTCTACGAAAAACATCTTAATATAAAAAAGTGTTTATTATACGTGCCAAATAGTCCCAGTACTTTTCTCCATAATTTTCTAATGAATATTTCTGGGCTTGTCCCTAAATGCCGTAAATATTTTTACGTCCGGCACTTTGGGAATTATTTTCGCTTCGTTTCTAGTAAAGTACCTATGTAGAGACTCCGGTATGCACTTATTAAATGAATACGGCTTAGGTTTCCAATAATAATTTAGGTTACTCGCGTTACGAGAACAACGGACATCAAAAAAGTCACGCACATACCTACTTAATGCTATACAAATTTAAGACTTCTGGCTTCTTTATGGTTTTCTCATGGTTGCCATTGTCAGAACTTCTCACCACCTTTCAAATAAAAAAAGGATCATTAAAATCTGTTTACCCAGTCGAAAGTTATGTGGTAACAAATACAAAAAAAATACAGTCGAATTGATAATTCGACTTTTTATATTATGAATGTTATATGACTGTATGCCTACTTATGTTTTTGTTATATGTAGATACGTGTGTATGTCTGTATGACTTATGTTTTTGAAGGAGGAAGTTATCAACCTCCTCCTTTTTGAAGTCTGTTGACAATATGTAGAAAAGAACCTATGTGTATTAGATTCTATGACCTCTCTTTGATAGCTTGTTAATTGAACTGTCCATCTCTCGACATTGTGAAGTCAAGTATGTTATTATCCGGCAGTTGTTTACTGTTCCCGTTCATTTTAATTAACATTTTGTTGGCTTCGAACTCTTTACGCTTTGCGGTTTAATATTGGAAACTTGGAAAGACAATTTTGGCAGTAGAGCGTCAATTTATCTCAATTATCGGTTCTTTGATTAACCAAAACTTTTAAATGCGACATTGGCTTTGTAAACTAAATAAATTTCGAAATTTTTAAAGAAAAAACAAACACAAAGCATTTTATATGAATAGAGAAGAGATATGCTACAAAATGAAATAAAAACCTATGTAATACGATAGAACAGCAATTATTTACTGTCCATTCAGTGGGGTATTGCCTCTATCTTCTTCATGTCCCAGTCCATCGGGGCCGAGCGCCCATTTTGCAAGTCGGTCGATGCAAAAGTGAAACCAGATAATGCAGCTGTTTAACCAGGCTGCCGTGTCACATATTGCGGTTAGCTCACCAGATAACACCTATGTTATTACATCGATACCTGGTAATTTAGAGGACTGATAATAGAACACTGTGGTGCAATTACTTGTTTTAATTTAACTTATTTTATTATGTTATGTTATGAGGACTATTTCTTTTTGTTATTCTTTCTAGTTCTTTTTTACGCTTCACACTCACAGCCCCACACTAGGATTCCCTGTGTCATGGGTGCCATGGACACATACAAAGACAAATACACA
>DWAV01001740.1:0-12731 GCA_018231305.1 Noctuana lactifera | reverse complement strand
AACATAGCAAAACGCTGTTATTAATTTAATTAAGAGAAACCTAATTATTCAAAATTTTAAATTTAACTATGTCATATAGGTATTATACGCATACACATATTAGGTATTATACGTGAACAACACTTCCCGCGCGAATTATGCGTGTGCGCGTGATTCGCGCGTGTTATGGCACGGCACTGGCGGAACGCACACTGCTCGCCGGCCACTGCAATGAGATGCGTGATGCGTCTGCGCAGATGATGCGACAGACATTCGTATCTCCACTACACGTTCAAGGTCACGAACAAGAAACCCGTTTTGCTGGAAACTTGTTTTAGGAATAGAGTTCCGTATATTGCGATTTTTAAAATAAATATCTTCTCGTCAAGAGTGCAAGCTACTTGATTTGAAGTGAAGTCTGCGCACATTTAAGCACTAAAGATAGCCTCCTAAAATAGTGAACCTTCTAAAAAAAGAAACCTGTAGATAATAATAAAGGTCAAATAAACCTCAAATAAAGAGTCTTCTGTATCCACACATCGCCAACCGAAACACAAGAACTTGATACAAGACAATGACATGTTTTACGGCGGGTTATGAGGTATGAAAGCACTGTTACCTCTCAGGGTAAACTGTACGAGTTCTACCACCTACGTTGTACAGTTGTCTTTTATGTAATGTAACTCTACATAAAAGTTAATACTTATGGCAAAGATATTGCTATTTTATATTTGCAGGTATTCGTTGATATATTTAAAATGTATAGTCGTGTCGTGATATTGCTGGAATTAAATTTTTAGGCTACCTAGCGCCTGTATTTAATTTTTACTTAACATGTCCTCACCGTATTTTTGTTCTTTTCAGAACACAACAGGCCACAAATCGTTAATTATTAATGTATTGTCGATATTCTTAACCTCATGTGTGCGAATTTTGACACTTATATACCTACGTAGGTAGAGCAGATACGAAGTAAACAAAACAGTTAGGTTCATTCTTTAATAATCATTTATTTCTTAAAATTGATTGAATACATAGTACGTGTTAATACTTCCTAAATACTCCGATTTATCTTACGATAAACAATTGACGTTATGTTATCATTATACTTCTTATTGAGATAGTTTCTTAAAAATATATATTACGTGCAGCATCACAGAATAATGCCTAAATATTATTTAGGCTAGGAACAATCCATATTTAAACTATCTACGATCACAATGCATTTACAGAGATATAAAGAGCACAAAATAATAAACAATACCTATTTGCTAGTAAAACAAATACTTTCAAACAGAGAATAGCAAAATTATAATTCAATCATTTAAAATGTCAGAGAACATAAGTTTTACAAGCTAACTGCCTGATTATATTAGGTATGTAGTGATTGCTTATTATACAAAATATGTCGGTTACAAATGTAAAGCGTATTTTTTTACACATTAATAACAAAGTAAACATATAATTATAGCTCTGTGTTAATACTGTAAGTCACAATCTAGTTGTTTACACAAACCATTCACATTTACATGAGTTTTATAGGTAGTTCGTAACTAATATTATTATCGATTAACCACATCTTATGGCGTAATGTTTCTAATTTATTTTCATAAAAGCTAAATGTTTACTTTCAAGTTTAGTACCTATACTCTGAAAATCTACTATGTTATATGTTATTAATTTAAATGACGTAAGAATTGTTTAACTTCTGCCGCAATACAATTTAACCTGCCTCTCAGTGTACCTATCACTATATTATTAGGTAGGTACATATCTCTGTTTGAGAACTTAAACATACACAATTAATTAATTACATATAAGCATTGTAGTGTAAGTATTACATTATACCATTGATACCTCGATGCATATAGGTACCAGATTCCACTCAGACTATGAGATATGATTGTAACTTTTAGAAACATTTAAGCACACAGTTTTAAACCGTAGCCTAGCCACACTACTCGTATTTATACATTTTATTAGTATTCATAATCTTAAGAGTAGGTAAATAAATGCATTTTAACATAAGGGGAATACAAACGTTGAACAGTAACGAGACACGATCAACGAGTACGTAATGCTCCTCCCTTGATATACACATTACACAAGCCTTAATCCCTCGTCTCCTTCTCTAACATACCTAGTATACCTACCTCAATATCTACTATCGCTTTGCAAATATCACTCGGTTTATAAAATTAAATATCACGTTACTTAATCATATTATATTTCTTTAAAAATGTGTAATCGAAAGTAGGTTAACTAATTATAATAAGCTAGGTGCGTGCATAATGATTATACATGATAATGTACCATCTTATGACATATTAAATGCATGTAATTGCAGGAAGTTTGACTAAGATGAACATACACTCCACATTATATCTGCCATATAATATACTATTCAATTAAGAGTACCTACTACTAAATACTCAATACTGCGACCGCGTGAGAAAGGACTGTTTACAGACTTTGGTTGGTTACAATTTGGCTGTTTCCTTTGCAAATTTTTTATGGCTTTTCAATCATCTTTCAGTGAAAGCCTTATTACAACCGGTTAAGGCATTCCAAAGATTAGCGCGGAAATGGAAAGACAGACAGAAAAAATCTTAAAAGGATTAAGTGTCATAAAAATAACTAGGTATATGTACCTACTGCAAAATTAAAATCACAGACACATACCTCAGTTTTATATACGCATGTAGGTATCAGGCTGTTATGTCTGGACGATCTGTGTATTTCTTTTAGAAACTCGTAATCAGAGTCTTTGGTTCAGTTATGTAGTTATTATTCCATTTTTATTATTATTATTATTACATAAGAGTGAATTCAAACTATTTACATGTACAAATGGCTTAACTCACATGTAATTTTCGTAAATACCCGATTAGTTTCCGAGTATTGCGAGGCCCTTCGATGACCGACGAGAGCTCACGAGGCCCGGTCTGCAACTATTTGCTCTTTCCCGAAAAGGACATGTGTCCTTATGTGAGTTAAGCCGTTCATACTCATAAATATAATTAATTGCTAAAAAGAAATTATTTACGCTATGTTCTTTTTTAATGTTTTTGGCACTGTAGCTTTATTAGGTAGGTACGAGTAGGTATCAAGATACATAAAGTTTTGCTGTTTAGGCAATCCAAAGTACGTATCCATTATCATTCACTATGGCACAAGCCTATGCGGCATGTGAGATCCTATTATAGAGAGCCGCATATTAAATTTCTAAAACACAAAGGAGATACTTAAAAATTATAATATTATGTTTTGGTATGTAGCGTAAATTTATACGCGTTTCATTAATATCATTATACACACCTGTACCTATAGGTAAATTATCACTCACGATACACTAACATCGATAAATCATTTACTTAGACATTCTAAATAAGATATTTAAGGCCTTGTTCTGCTGCCAAATGTACAAGAACGTACTTTAACATTTTAGATTTTTAGTGTTATTGCACGCGAGTGTGCGAATTGTCTGGTTGCTACGACGGCAGTGACGTTGAGGATCGATATTAGGTTCAAAACATAAAATGAGAGAGTGTGTTAGTCTCCAGTCTATTCTTTTCTGATAGTGTAGCCTTGTCTACACTGTCACTGTCAGCCGAGGCTGAATTTAGCTGTAACTAGCTGTAGCGCTAGACTGTGCCGGTATAGCAAGGTTACATGCACCTTTGACCAGAACCAATTTATCATCATCACCCAGAGTATTTATCATCACAGTAAAGAATACTATCGACGTTATATACTATAAGTAATTGGCTAAATAGTGTGGTTAGATAAAAAAACTTTTCGATAACTTTTATCGCACTACGATGAGTTCTGGATGTAGGTATGGCAATAAAATATATTATGCGGATCATAGAAATTTCGTCATGCTAGATCCATATACTAAAGCTTACTAAAGCTTACGGAAACATATTATAAGTATTCCTATTAGCTGTCAAAACGCGCAATAACCCCATGGAATAATTTTGTAGTCTTAGTACGAATATTACGGTTTACAAAAAACGAAGTTGCAATATATACGGAATATAGCGGAAAAGGTTTTTATAGTAAAATGTAATAGATAATGACAAATTTACCACCACCGACAATGGCGCTGCCATTGGAGGTACGGATAAAGTTATGATATAAATTTGATTTTCGTAAATCATGAAAACTAATAGGGTCACTAGTTACGGGCTCCTGGTTCCGCAGCTTCAGTGTGTGGGCAGGGTGAGCCTGTCGAGCTGCGTGCAGGCAGGCCGCCACCGCGCCGCCGCCCGCACTCGAACATACGCCAAGCAAGTCGCCATGCAGTGCGCGATCATCATCACAACCGCACACAGCGCTACGAATCCGAAAGCCGCACCTGCAATCGAAAATAAAATAACTTGAGGAGGTTATCTTAGCCTTTAGTAAATCGTACTTCTTCGGCCTCATATAGGCTTTTGAAAGGGTTACTAATTTTTTTGGTGTATCTACCTAATAGCCGTGAAGTATTGAATCATTCAGCAGTTTTACTTGCTGAAGATTCATAAACTGCAGTCTTCCGTGAACATAACTTATGACGCCACTGTATGTAACTCTACTCCGAAAAGATATCCCATTCGCTGTAATTTGATAAATAGTTAAACATAATTCATGAATCGACATTATATTTCCTTACTTTAAAACTCATAGATATTACATGTGCGTCTACACTCTACATTACAAACTTTAAAAGAAGTTCTTAGAAGAATGTTATCAGGTAATGTAGTAACATTTGATAAATTTATTGAATTATTCAGAGTTTCGAGTACACTTGACAAAGCAATTCTTTGTGTAACAGTAGTACGTTACCTGAGTTGAGTTGTCATTGCATGAGCCAGATACACCATTTCATGTTGTTATTTTATTCGAGGCGTCATTGTTGAAAACTCAAATTGAAATTTTCTGAGAAGTCGACAATTCTTAGGTGATCAGGATGGGAAATCAGTTTTTCTATACCGTTCCGCATATCTTATACTATATTATATAAATAATTTATTGTTTTCGTTGTTATTCTTGTAAACTAAAGCTCAGCAACTAGATACTTAAATAATTACTAGGTAAATAAGGTGAGATTTAAGTACAAGAGTAACTCACCAGGTTTATTCCAGTCCAATGCTGGATATATAGCAGGCAAGCCCAGCCTGTCGGTTCCACCAACAGCCCAGTAGAATGCGCTGAAGACGCCGTAGGCCAGGCCCGCGCTGGCACTGTACAGTGCGTGAGCAGGCCGCACTGGATGCGCAGTGACGGCCAGCTCGCACAGCATGATGGCTGAGTTGCCTCCGTGGACGAGCAGATTCAGTGCGTTGATTTCGTGTATTCCTTGAAAAAAGAAAATCAGTCATAGATAGAGAATCATACTATTCTTTTTGGCAACAGCAGTTTATAGAAAAATAAATAACAAACTGTTCAAGATATAATATTTACTTACGCTAAATATAGTTTTTTAATAAATATTTTCCTGATCAAAGTTATTTAAATATACTCGTAATATTTCTACTGCTGCAAAGTACAGTCCATAGTACAAAATAATCTATTGATGTCCTATTATTGGGCATCGGCCTTCTCAATGCATTCGAATCTTAATGATCGAGTCCAATTAATCATCAATGAACTACGTCACAACGATAACTTTCAATTTATTACGCACAATATGACATTACATTACGCATACATTACGTTATTATTTTATGTATAATTAAAGTTAAGGTTTATACTTATAAAGCTGTCTAGACTCATCACGAAACCTTTAATGGTATTTCAGTGACTAAATTAAAAAAGTTACGTTCGTTAGTTGCGTTATAGTTAGTTAGTTACGTAAGTTACGTTAATTCAACGTGATAGGCTTTTGTTTTCAGTAAAGTTTTAGTGTGATTAAGTTAGGTTTTAGCTTCCTCGAGGACAAAATGGAATTTTGCAAGATTATCGCGTTGTAGAGATAAAATTACTGTATCTATCATTTATCCTGTTATTTTGAAAAGAGCAAGATTTATGAGCCCGCACAGGTGTCTTGCTAACACACCCTTTGCCGAGCAAGATAGTGTTTAAGTACCTACTACGATTGAGAAAAAATACATACTTGGATCGTGCACCAGGGTCCAGTAGATTAGGGTGATGACGAAGGCGAGGTCAGTGGCGACATTATGGGAGAGCCAGTACGCTCTACACAGGAACGGCGTTCGCTGCCTTCTGGACATTGGCATCTCTTCATCTTCACAGGCTGATAAAGATTTTAGAAGTAATTGTTAGAATATCAAAAAAGAAATTCAGTATGTAGTCCGACTATATTTCTATTTTTGTAGTTCTTAATTAAAGATTTTATTGCAGTTTTGAGCAGATGCGAGCACGCTCTTAATCAACATATAATTAGGTAGATCACCTCTTGGGTTATCCCGAACGTTTTGTTACTATGCGAAAACTTTGAACTAGTCTTTCCAAAATGGCAATTGGTTATTTATTACAAATATATTGGCTAGACTGACAACGTCAATGGCAAGAATGAGGAACCAATAAGGATAATTGCAGCGGTAGCGTCCCACTCGGCGAGTTTAATTGACGCGAAATTGTATCAATCAGTAGTGCGTGACCCCATGTCGATGTTTGAATGTGGTCGAGAGTGAGACCATGGGGCAGATGTGTTGCTTCAACCTAACAACATCGACCGTGAATCAATTGTCTTTAGGAATATAGGTGTTGATAACGGATGACACTTTAATGAGGCGTCTGCTTTTTACTATAAGTTTTCCAATGGTCTCGAATTAGATTGGTAATATAGTGTTAGTTGTAATAAATATAAACAATTATTTTGTCAGTTTATGCTCTAATCTTAGAACGGCTTAATTGATTTGGGTGCTGTTTTTACTAATGTGTTATGGTAAGTCATTTAGTGCTAGTTATCGTCTTATATTATGTATTAAAAAAAATTGTATCAATTTATTGAATAATGGAAAAACTTATTGGAAAAAAATGCTATAAAAAACTGTTCCGTTGAATTGGCTGAAACTTGGTTAATTTAGGTTGTTAAAAGTCCTTTTCCACGCTTCCAAAGTCGCGGTCATCCACTAGTATTATAGTAAAATGATCATAAATTAATAAATATACATTTTATTGTACGTTAAAGTATGACGGTTCGCATCGTTGACTCTTTTGAAACAGCTGATGCTAATTACCACGATGAACTTGTAGATATAAAAATAAATTGTAATCCCATTGACATTATAGATGTAGTGATAGAGAATAACAAAATAACTACAAAACTATTGAATTTACGCAGTATTGTGCACTATTTCTATAGCGGATTTTCATATCCTCGAACGTCATAAATGAACTAGGTACCCACAGTACTCACCTCTGAGGGGAATTTAATACCATTTCTTGTGTGGGTCTGTTTAAAGTCTGGTGTAATTTAGATAATTATTGAGGATCGTCGCAAAACGAAACCGTCTACATATATTATATGTAGGTACCATTGTTTTATGAATCACATTCTCCTTAAATGTTATCGGCGGTGTAAGGCTATAGCATAAAATGATGACGATTTTGTAGATGAAAATAATGATCTCGTGCTTAAACCACGAGCTTAAACAGATACAATAACATGTAACAATGAACGACTATCAAAATGATTATGTTGACACGCGACTACATGATTTATATTAATTGTTTCCAGAGAATGCCGCACGGAAACTGTTTAATATCTTAAAATCTTAACAGACGAAATCACGCAAGACTCTTGACATTGCTAAATTTAGAGTTGCTATCATTTTAGTTGTTAAGAAATTTACGAAGGACTGAGTTGGGATCTTAAATGGATTTAATGATAGAACTCTACGTTCAATAACAATTTCACGAGTAAAATAGTTAAAATTCATGTCTCTTTTTATATATAATATTTGACTAAATATTAAAAATCTGTTATATTATGTTTCAGCAGTATATCTAATATTTGTGACACATAAATAACTTTATTTCACTTGTTTTTAGTTATTTATACTTTTGAAAGTTTAAATTAATTATGCACCTACTCAAAACTTATAAATGGTGACCATGCTGTAAAGATACACTACTACAAAAGTTATAAGTAGTAAACATGCTGTGAACATTAAAGATACACTTACATATGTTAAAGGACTTTTCGTTTCTATAGCGGATCACGACCGCAAGCGCGAGACCCGACTGAAGTATGATCAGAAGGTAGCCCCAGTTGGTGAAGTAGATGAACCACTTGAAATAGTTAAGTTCCACGGGCGGAGCGTCGTGCAGCCGAGGCAGCCGTTGAGACGCAAAGCTTGCGATGCCTATCGACATCACACTCAGAAATAATATCCACCTATGAACAAAAACGATAATGGAAACCACGGTGATGATAATTAAATTAATTAATATGTTAGGTAAAATCCAATATGAAATATTTTACCTCATTTCTGTTCTCTAGTAATTATTAATATCCTTCTTTGGTAGGCATTATTCTCTATGTGGTATCCTCATTAACGGGAAAACTTACTCGTTAGGTACAAATACGTAATAAGTAGGTGCTTGGTAATATTAAATTTAAAAAATTCATTGCATTGAAATAATATCGTATGATGAAAATAAGATAATGTATGAGTGTGGACCCCAATGTACACTCACCTCGATATTTAGAAAGATTACAATGTTATCAGGACTATAAACCTATGCACATTGTAACAATCGATAACCGCTTTATAGTAGGTTTGTAGTAGGTATGTAGATATGTATGGTATTCCATGGTAAGTTGATGACGACTGTTCAAATCTCTTTCTCCATTTTATTTTTGTTTTATTTTATCAATTAATTGGACCAAGAAATCACGTTATTCCATACAAACGTTGCCCCCCCCCCCAATTTTTCCCTTAAATATACTCGTAGTTTTAAAACCACCGATTATGTACCTGTATGCAAGATATGCTGCACACGGACGGTGGCTAGTCTGCCATTGGCTGCAAGCAAACTGATGCGGAGGAGAATGCTCGAGATTGAGAGCACGCCGGCTGGCATGCCAGATGAGCCCAAGCATGGCTGGCTTGCATGTTTTCTTCATTGCTGTAAGCCAATGGAAATCACGTTGAACAAATTATTTGTAATAACTTTTTCACAAAAATATAACATTAAATATAAGATTAACATTAATTTTATTTTGATGTTTAATATAGTTATATGTTAATATATATATACGTTACTTATGAATGAAATTAATCAAGAAAATATTCTATATTCTAACAAATTCATGAAGTGATAAAGATATACGAGTTTAGAGATATACGAGAGTTTTTATTTTTTACTTAATTTATCTGTCAGTATTTTTTTGTATATAAGTAGTTTAATTTATATAGTAGTTGCTGTGAATAGTTTTTGTTTGTCGATTTAATAAAGACATACGAGTATATATATACTTAATTCAAAAATATTATCTACATCTAAGCGTTTATATCAATTTGATGATTTAATAATATTTATGAATCCGTCCACATAAGTTGACACGTGAATAAAATCGGCTGATACGTGGTGGTGGGCATCAATAAGTACATTGAGAAAGGCAATTAACAGAACGTTACATACGAGTACGTCTGTAGTTGCGATAACAACAGAGCGGTCGCAGAAACAGATATTCTCATTCATTGAAACAAGAAATCGCTCTCCCTCTGCAGAGATATTGCCATTATATACGATAAAGACACTGACTAATTGGATGAGTATTATGAGTTCCCTTATTAAATCAGGTACAAATATTATACGACTTCATAATTCTTTTTATTACATTTTTAAAATTCCTTAAAAATTTAATATCCGTAACCGAAACTAACGGATATTCAGAAAATGATTTCATATCAGTGTAGGTACCCAAAACAAGTAAAATATTAAAGGGTAATAGTAATAAAGTATAGGGAATGACTTCATATCGTACTAATTAATGAACGCAATACACTTTAGAATGAACCACAATGTTAGGTCATTTACAGACAACATAATTGTAGAATGATTACTGCTCATGTTAAGGAGTTCTGTAAGTTCAGCGATCTTAAACTAATGGTGTGTCTCGTTCCAAGACTTTCCTCATTTTACTATAGTTAAGCCAATTAATTTAGTTTTAAGTATTCTAAGCTTCAATTATAGTTTCAGTAACTTTTACGACAGAAACGGTTTTTATTGATTTTTATATCTTAGGCACTGATGTACGGTCCCTATCTGTTAGCCTCGTAAATAAATAAGCTAATCAATAAATAAATACGTAATATATTTCAATGTCGAAACTAGAGAGTCCAAATTAAGCAAAAACATATAAAATTATTTTGTCGATTTAAATATCTCGAAGTTACGTCAAATTTTTTGTTATTTTCGTTTTATTCTCAATAGATTACCAATTTGTTCTATTTATTCAATTCTAATTTAGATTATAAAGAGACTCAATTAACCATATGAATTAAATATGTAGGTATATTTTACGAATATGTGTACGCTGTATGCAATAAAATTAACTCTCACCTTTCACCTCACACGCAATTTCGTTCATGATTTTGTCTAATATAATAATAACATTCGATCGCACTGAGAAATTTGACTTTTTGCTAGCATAAAAGATAATTAAGACGATGAATACAGCCTTTAATTGACAGTCGAGACGGTTCAAGTGAATGTCAAATATGTCAGTACTTAATCAGCTTCGATCGATTGCGAAAGGACTGATCGGTACCCAATTGTAGGCCCATGCAGCGGTCAAATTTATTTAAATAATAAAATTATGTAAATTCATTATAATACGTATACCTATAGAAGAAATATGTAAGCAAAGACAAAACAGTTCATTTTTTAAAGAATATTGCGTGCAAGAATGAATTTTAAATTTGCACCAAATGTTACCTGGTTACAGTTAAAAGTTTCAACTTACATAGAGAAGTAGTATATGCATACTAAATGCTCGTGTATGAAAACTACTTTTGTTCTTATTATTGTTTTGACAAATTAAAACGGTTTGTAACACTCATGCTCGTATACGGACATAGGTACCTACATATATTTCGTTTTGCAGTCTAATTGTACTCGCTGTATGTCCTTATATTAATTAATCTATTAGATGATTAGACACGCTATAATACGTCGTATGTTAAGGTCACAAGGGTTATTATAGTTCTTAACAACTTCTTGCCATCCTTTCTCATCAATAGTGTTAGCTTAAGAATAATCACACTTCACCCAAAATTGAAGGCCGTTCGCAAAACATTAATAAAATTCACCTTAATCACCAGCACATCACCTAAACCCTAGATCGTTTTTTCTCATACGTTCACCAGTCAGTGAGGGAAGTCGGGCGAATCAAGTCAGGCTAATTCCTCTCTAAGCTCTGCTGAACTTGACCTGGACAAAGTCACAGTGATAAGCTAGTGAGGAATAAATTTGAAGTCACAATTATTATTTGAAGTCACAAGGGATTAGCTTAACAAAGTGGAATTAGGAGTAATCAATGGAGCTAGATGACTAGCGAAGGGTAGTTACGAGTAAGTAAGGCTTACTAGGAAGATGTTACAAGCCTCCTAAGTATATTATTTTATAACAACAATAACAATATTGTCGTTAAAGATTGTACCGTCGCGCATCATATTGTGCCAGTCAGTCAAATAGCCGGATATTCTGATTATAGGACGATGCCAATAAATATTGGTCACCGCTATAAGGGTAATGTCCTGTTTTTTTTAGCAAAGAAATATAACAATTTTTTAGAACTAGACTTCTATTAACTCCTATAATACGAGTAGGTACAATACGTACGTGCTAAATGACGTTAACCTACTAATTTTCAAGGCGTATATTTTTTTAATAACAAGTGTTTTATTTTTAAATGTAATTGAGGACAGATTTGCCTGCTGTAAGTGCGTCCTTGTTTTATTGTAAAAATAGGTAAGTACTCGTATGAACATTGGGTATGGTTTTTTTTTATATGCCGAATACAAACTATAAACATGTTTTTGATAAACTCTATGTAAATGTAGGTAAGTAAGTATGTAATATATTCTTTAAAAAAAAATTCTCAATTTCAATTTTTTTGAAAAATCAATATGAAAGTTTCTTATGAAGTGCAAGACATTGCACCTGAACAATAAATAATAAAATTTAGGATGAATAAGTTAACAGATTATATTTCAGCAAGCTCACCTGCCTAGTGCGTCGCGGGATACGTTTTCATGACAACAGCAACGTGTCAGAACCACACTGCAGTAAGTATTATGGTTTAAGATATCAGGATTCGTATTTCTTCGCGATGTTTTTGAAGTAGAATGAATACATAGATATAGAGCGCATGCGCGAGCCGCGGGCGGGCGCGACGAGATACTGCGGTCCCTCGGACCGCAGCTGTCAATATCACTAATAAAGCGCTCCTGCCGCGTCCCGCCTCGATTTAATTCCTAGTCCTACTGGCTCACGGGTTCCGTATCCCCCGCATTGTGCGCACCATTCGATAATAACACCGTTATTACCCACAATTGACGGCCACCACATGGTTGGCTATGACATTCAATATAAATAAATGGGTTTCTGATTTAAGACAATTGAGTACATATTATATTGCGAATAGGGAAATAATACTCGACCCAACATTTAAATTAAGTAACAAAAAATTCTCAATGGTTTTTTCTTAATCATTTTCAAATTAAACTGTATAACACTTTTTCTCGTTAGCTAATATTACCTATTTGCTTTAGTTCATGGACAATACT